>RJVU01017312.1:4909568-4921152 GCA_003731715.1 Anabarilius grahami
TGTGTGTGTGTGTGTGGGCATGTTTTTGTGAAATATCAGGACACAAATGTGTATAATGACATGGGTATTACATAGGTATTACAAGGAGAGGGTGATTTATGAGGACATTCCCCATGTCCCCACTTTTCAAAAGGCTTATAAATCATACAGAATGAGTTTTTGTGAGAAAGTAAAAGTGTGCACAGTTTCCTGTGATGGTTAGGTTTAGGGGTAGGGGTAGTGTAGGGGGATAAAAAATACGGTTTGTACAGTATAAAAACCATCACGCCTATGGAATGTCCCCACATTTCACAAAAACAAACGTGTGTGTGCGTGTGTGTGTGTGTGTGTTTGAGTGTGTGTGTTTTTGTGACATATCAGGACACAATTTTGTAATATGACATAAGTATTACAAGGAGAGTTTGACTTATGAGGACATTACCCCATGTCCCCATTTTTCAAAAGGCTTATAAATCATGCAGAATGAGTATTTTTGAGAAAGTAAAAATGTGCACAGTTTCCTGTGGTGGGTAGGTTTAGGTGTAGGGTTGGTGTAGGGTGATAGAAAATATGGTTTGTACAGTATAAAAACCATTACGCCTATGGAATGTCCCCACAATTCACAAAAACAAACCTGTGTGTGTGTTTCTATATGCCAAGTAACAGTCTGCATGTGTTTGTGTCTGCTGCACAGCTAAGGGACAAATGCCACGTTCATACAGTATGTAGTGTCTTGGTGCTTACACAGAGCTCTTGGGAGATTTTGTGGTGAGGAACGAGGGAAATGGTAACCATAACAACAGGTAACCACTAACAACCAGCGCTGATCATGTTGAGCACACTGGTGAGCACCTCTAATTGCAGTGGAAGAATTCAGTTGTTCAGATCAGCAGGCTGGAGATGATGATATCCAAAAGAGCAAGAGCACAGCTCTCTTCCTATTCATGAGACATGAGACCAAATGTGTCCTGCGATTTTACTTGCCTCTAGCTGGTAAAAAAACAACTTGAATCTGATTTGATCACTACATAGTACATGTAGCAAACTGCCTAATTTTGGTCTTTATTTTGTCGCAAAATGTAAAATATTGAATCATCCAGCTCTAATTAAGACAAGAAAAGAAATAGAGAGAGAAAAAAAACAACCAACATGGTGTGGTTATGATTCCAGGCTGCATCACAAGTCAGATTGTGGATTGGTCATTCAGAATATTACATCCAGTTCCTTTTGCTTGAAAATCAGGATACATCACGCCGCATTTAGTTTATTTTGGATCTCGTCTGCTAAATGTGACTATATGGCATAGAGAGAATAAGATATTATAAACACTAACATCATGTAAAGCTGCTCTGAAACTGCTCTGAAAGTGTCTATTTTGAAAAGTGCTATACAAATAAATTTGGCTTGACTTCGACTACAATGATATTAACACAATTCCTTTTATTTACTATTTATTTGTACAAAATTATGATACTACCTCCAATCCCTCAAATCCTAGACCATATTTGTCTCATTAGCTTATATAGATTCAATTTCAAATGAAATATTATATTAAGAGAAACCAAAATAATTTGGTTTAAAGAAACATTACGATATTCTTACAGAGGGCGTAGTTCAGGTTACACTTTATTTAGACATTCTACTAACTATAAGTAACTTTGCAACTACATGTCAACTAACTCTCAATAGAGTGTCAGTAGACTGTTAGTTGGTTGTTAGGTTAGGGTTAGGTGTTGTCAGGATTACGTTATGTTCATTATGTTTTGGTTTTAGTTCCTGTTTCCTTTGTTCTCATTTCCCACCAACTAGATTGTTCTCATAGTTACTCATTTCATTCACCTGTTGTCTAATTTGTATCCTCATTACTCCCCATGTATAAGCCATTCCTTAGATCTTTGTATGTTATTGTTGATTTATACATGGTTGCGTTTGAATAATTATTCCTGTTATCTCCAGCTATCTCCTGAGTTTTCCATTGCCGATTATATTAAAGACAGCTTTTTCCCCTCTACTCCTTCATTGTGCGCTTCACTGAGGGTTTTAGGGTTAATAGAATAAGCTGACATGTAGTTGCAAAGTTACTTATAGTAAGTAGAATGTATAAAGTGGACTATCGAAATGAAGTGTTACTAAAGTTCATTGTTGTAACCATCAGATATTTGTGAAAACCTGGAAATATAACAGTTAGCCTTCATTCTGAACAGACTGTCCTCCAAAAAAACCCCCGACCCTATAGGTCGTTTTTTAAGCACCTTATTACGACCTATATTTACGTTTATAAAGTCATGCGCCCTCTAGCTGGCGTAAAAATAATGACAGTGTCGTGTTACGTCTGTCGTCATGAAATGATGTATGACTGTCGTTACCAATCAAAATGCGTGTTCATTTAAATACAATGTGTGGACTTTTTACACCATTTGTTCTATTTCCATTTAGCAAAACTCATTTATTTTATTAACGACTACACCTAAACCTAAACCTACCCTTAGTGATTTATAGTGCATATACACTTTATGAGCACATGAGTTCCCTGGGATCGCATGATCACATGATTGCATGATTGTATATTGTTGTATGTTGCAATGCTCTGCCAATTGAGCTACGCGAAACCCGAAATATGACGCAGATAAAAGGGAACAATGCATTAAAATGAAAGTGTCCTGTTGTCAATAGGGACGCAACTTTAGCAAACGCTCCTATGGATCGTATTTCAGGGAAGTGACAAACGACCTATATAGACGTATTGGTTGGAGAACATGTTGATTCTGAAGGTCCTTTTTGCACAATTAACCTGGTGGTTCTAAACCAACTTGATTTAGTTAGATTTATTTATAATATCTAATATCTATTATAAATATCTGAACATGTTGAACAAATTTGTTCATATATTTGTTAGCTCTTTTGTCCCAGTGCTTCAGAATCATTGTGTTTATGTTCTATTCATCTGTTTTTGGAGCATATATAGACCCTGACAACAACATAGTGTCGGGGCAGATCCGGCCCACATCTGGTCCGCGTGTAAAGCACATGTACCAGATGTGGGCCAGATCTGGGCCACACTATGTTGCTGTCTGGGGACAAAGTCAAAATCCACAAAGAAATATAACAAAGCTTTTTCAAAGCTTCACAGTAATAAACAGAAAAAAATAATAATGTTAATGACAATGTTAATGCTGCAAATTTCATTATGAAACTCATTCAATTTCAGCTGTATATACTTACTATACAGCCATTTGTCATAAACGGTGAAGAACTTCTTAAGATACATTGATTATTAAACTGAATGAGCAGATTTCTGGTTCCCATCATGCTTTGCTTCAGATTCTAGGAGTAAATGCTGAAATAAAGTGATATTTTATGTGTTTTTCTCACAACCAATTCGTACGTATTTTACGCGGTGGCTTATTCGTACGACCTCACTCTTACGAATTCATACGATTTGTCTAAACCCCAGTGATGGGTAGGTTTAGGGGCGGGGTTAGTGGTAGGTCATTCATGTAATGTAAGCATATTTTTCACTGTTTCACAGATTCATTGAACATTAAAGGCCACAGAAATTGAGTTTTGAGCTTTGATTTAAAAACAGAAAGAGATGACGCTGTTCTGATAGATACTGGCTGGTTATTCCAAAGTTTAGGGCCGGCTGTAGCAAAAACTTGGTTCCCTCTATGTTTAAGTGTAGACCTAGACAGAGAGCAATCCTAGACCCCCAGATCTAAGGGTGCTTTCACAGTTGATTCGATTGCCTGGTCTGAACCCAAGTACGATTGCTCCCCATCCCCCACTGGATTGTGTTCATAACAACAATGCAGAAGAGACGGCAAAATGCATAGTGTTGCTCACCTCACTTTCATTTTTAAACCAGTGGATTTGTTTTCAAAGTGTCAGCACATAACGACACTTGCATCTATCTGCTGTGAATGTAGTGCAAATGTTTCAAGGAACAGAATGAGATATACACCCTGACAGCAACATAGTGTCGGGCCAGATCCAGCCCACATCTGGTCCGCGTGTAAACCACATGTACCAGATGTGGGCCGGATCTGGGCGGAATGGCGGAACCACTTTCAAGGCGATAATTTGTATTTATAAACCATATACAGTTGTATTTTTTTTTTTTAAATGACTGATCATTTCGCTAGATAAGACCCTTATTCCTCGTCTGGTATCGTTTAAAGCCCTTTGAAGCTGCACTAAAACTAATTTTGACCTTCAACCGTTTGGAGGCCATTAAAGTCCACTATAAGGAGAATAATCCTGGAATGTTTTCATCAAAAACCTTAGTTTCTTTTCGACTGAAGAAAGAAGGACATCTTGAATGACATGGGGGTGAGTAAATTATCAGGAAAATTTTATTTGAAAGTGGACTAATCCTTTAAGTAAATACAACTGAGAGATTTCAAGTTGCAGGAAATCTTACATTACTTAGCTCAACTTAAATGAGCTATTTGGAATACAAACCCAGTATATTTAACTTAAAATTAATTTGATGTTGAAACTAAAACGTTTTTGCCCATGACATTGCCATTGCCATGCTCTATTGTGTGAGCTGAGTATGTGCAGTTTAGCTTCAACAAATGGATTGACTCACGAAAGTCACAGTATGTTTCAATAGTACAATCAAGTCTTTTATCTCAAAAGATCAAAGGAAATGAGTTTCCTCACGACACAAGCCCTTTAAAGTGTTATTATCCAAGCCCCTTTCAGTGCACTGAGTAAAGACAGAAGTTGGAATGAAAAAAAAGTCATGAAGTACCTGCAGGGAACAGAAGGGCTGATGACTAACACTGACCATCATGCACTCAAGAGCAAACACAGAGAGCCTGTGGCATCTGTGCACTGAGAGAGAGAGTTAGCCGGTGAGGGCTGGTTTGAGTGCACTGCTATGAAGGTAAAGCGTCCTGACAGCAGATCTGAGCTGATGTCAGGGCATATATGTACAAACAAAACACAGCGGCATCTTTTTAAAATGAGCTTTTGATTAACATATTTTAAGTATTTGTAGTCACTGTAATTTTAAATTACATTTTTACGCTAATATTTTTAAACTAATATATGAGGCACAGAAATAATAATAATGTTGTTGTTTGTTTTGTTGTTTTTATAATATTTGTCTATTTATTGTTTCTATGTTTTCATCCTAATCTGTTTGGGTTTGATGCTGAGGGGCTTGATGGTATGTTTCATGTGAGCATTACATAAAGCATCAGTAATGTGAGTTCTTTTGAAGAATCAGACGGCAGCTGCTGTCATTGCTGGGCGTCCTGCCTGTTCCTGCCGCTCATGAACGGGTTAAACCCTTCTGCGCAGCACAGACGGTTGAGTCATCCCTTCATCATGTCAGCGGAAGGGAAAGGTCTTTATCTTGCTCTAAACAAGACTAAAGTCTGTCTGCAGCACCTCTTGTATCAGTGAATAAAGTGGCCACACGTGCACAGCGTGTCTGTATCTGCCTGCTAATTCTGCCCTTTACATCCAAAATAAATAAAAATGTACTTTCTGAATACACATTCATGGTCGAACAGCATTGTGAATCTGAGTTATGAATATGAGTTATTCCATTATAAAAATGTATTTTTTTTTTATTCATATTTGAAACGACTTTCCTTTTCTGATGATGTCATAAATACTGTGTGGGCATGGAAAATTAACCAATAGATCTAAAGTATATTTTGGTGATGTGTGATTAATTATGAAAGACTGATTTTTTCCAACACATACAGACATTTTATGACAAGGGATAGACAATGACCTATTAATATCCTTTTATTTTATTGTTAGCATGAAAATCAATGCATATTGTAATTCTGAAGTGGAAATTTCATACCACTTAATACTGACATTTATTAAAATAGATTTTTGTGGTGTTCGTTAAGTTGAAAATTATATATTATGTTCCGTTATTAAAAATAAATTCATGTCTGATCTACTGCTGTGTATTTAATCCCTGACAGCAATATAGTGTCGGCCCAGTTCCGGCCCACATCTGGTCTGCATGTAATCCACATGTATCAGATGTGGACCGGATCTGGGCCACACTATGTTGCTGTCTGGGATGTCAATAATGGCTTTTAAATATAAAAATAAATGCTATAATAGTCAGAGATAGGCCAGGCTCCATCACCATCCAATCACAGAGGCACAGTCACCAGAGTACTAATCACCCGCACCTGATCCTCATCACCTCATCATCATTGCAGCAATTAAGCACACTTCACATTGGCACTTTGTCTGGTTTCAACTTCGAGTAAGAATGCACTTACCTGCACTACTTACCTCCATGCACCGTTGTTGCTACGTCTCTCCTGAACCTCCTTGTCTCAAGCATCTTCCCATTCGTCTGTGTCTCCAGTGTCTCCTGTTCCCGGACTCCTTCAATGTTCCACCATACTCACCGAAGTGTGTGCTCGGCTGCTCGTATCCACGACCTCCTCCAACTGCCTTCAGAACAAAGAACTGTCAGTATTCTCATTCACGACTGCATTCCTGCTTTGACTGTCATACTCACCTGTCTGTTTGCATTTCCTGCCACGATCAATAAACTCTCTTATATTCATTTCTACATTGTTGTGAGTCTGTGTTCTGTAACAGAAGACCAGACCAACTTACCGTTTGAATATGAGTGCACCGGATCCATTCCAGGAGGTCGTGGACGCTCTCAAGCGAGCACTCTTGGGCACCACTTCCGCATCACCCGTCACCGTCACTCCTTCACCGCCAGTGGTATCCAGTCCCGTGGCCACACCAGCGCTCTACTCTGGCTCGGCGGAGGACTGTGACGGATTCCTCCTTTAGTGTTCGCTGGCCCTGGAGATGCAGTTGCACTGTTTCACCACCGAGAGAGCCAAAATCACCTTCATTATTACCCTGCTGAAAGGAAGAGCGCATCACTGGGCTCAAACTCTCTGGAATCAAGGTGGTGTTGTCACACAAACACTGGATAATTTCACCACTCATTTTCGTGAGGTCTTTGGGGTTCCTGACGGCGATTCAACTGTTGGTGAGCAACTATATCTTTCTCAAAGAAAAATGTCTGTTTCTGAATATGGTCTTCAGTTCAGAACCCTAGCAGCGGCCAGTGGTTGGAACGAGCACTCTCTTATCACCACCTATCGTCAAGGGTTAAATCCTCTGTTGCGGCTGCATCTGGCTGCATATGACGAAGCAATCGGGCTAGAACAATCCATCTCTCCATCCGCACCGATCGTCGTATGCAGCCCTGCCTGGAAGTGAACACGGCATCCAGATGGACGAGGGGAAGGTCGATGCAGTATGTAACTTGCCAACACCTTCCACCATCAAAGAGTTTTAACGTTTCCTGGGATTTTCAAACTTCTACCGTTGTTTCATTCTAAACTACAGCTCCATCATAGCTCCACTCACCAATCTTCTCCGAAATAAGCCCAAGTCTCTGTCCTGGACACCAGCCACCACCCAGGCTTTCCAAAGCCTCAAAGACTCCTTCACTAAAGCACCTCTTCTCCATACTGACCCCAACAAGCCCTTCGTCGTCGAGGTCCATGCATCCACCACTGGGGTAGGAGCGGTGCTTTCTCAGCAGCAGGGGAATCCAGCACGACTTCATCCATGCGCCTTCTTTTCAAAGAAGCTCTCCCCGGCGGAGATGAATTACTACATCAGAAACCGAGTTACTGGCCATGAAGCTCGCATTGGAGGGGTTGAGATATTGGCTGGAGGGAGCCAAGGAGAAGTTCACCATTCTCACTGACCACAAGAATATCCAGTACCTCTGTGATGCTAAACGTCTCAATCCCAGACAGGCAAGATTAGCTTTATTCTTCACACAGTTTAATTTCACCATCTCCTATCGTCCAGGCAACAAGAACTCTGGCAAACTTCTTCCCTTGCCTGTACCTCAGTGCCCTTGGTCACACCTAGGAGTAGACTTCGCCACCAACCTACCTCTATCGGAAGGTAACACATGTATCCTAGTCATTGTTGACCGATTCTCTAAATCCTGTCGTTTGATTCCTCTGAAGGGCTTACCTACTGCCATGACAACAGCGGAACTCCTCTTCAATCATTTATTTCAATACTATGGTATCCCAGAGGATAGTGTCAGACAGGGGCCCACAGTTCATCTTCCAGGTATGGAAGGCTTTCTTCAAGCTCCTAGGTGTGACCATCAGTCTGTCATCAGGATACCATCCGCAGTCGCAACGGGCAAGCGGAGAGGAAGATCCAGGAGATCGGGTGCTTCCTGAGAACCTTCTGTCACAGCCACCAGAACTCTTGGAACCAATTCCTAGGTTGGGCTGAGTACGCGCAGAACTCTGTCCGCCAAGCGGCCACTGGACTGACTCCCTTCCGGTGCGTACTCTGTTGCCAGCCTCCACTGTTCCCGTGGTCTGGAGAACCATCTGACGTCCCCTCCATCAACAATTGGTTCCGAGAGAGTGAGAGAGTCTGGGACTCTGCACATCACCACCTGCAGCAGGAGTGCGCAGCCAAAGGATCCAGGCTAATGCCCGAAGCTGAGTCCCAGATATGTTGGCCCCTTCACCATCACACATCAAATCAACCCACTCACTTATCAGTTACAGTTACCGGCACACTACATAATTCATCCCACATTCCATGTATCACTTCTCAAACCCTGTCACTCACCTGTGTCTGTTCCCTCCACAGAGCTTGGCCCGACAGAGGAACCTCCCCTTCCACTCATCCTAGAGGATGGTGCAGTATTCATGGTGCGTGAGATATTGGACTCCCGGTGCCATGGTGACCATCTTGAATACCTAGTGGATTGGGAGGGATATGGACCAGAAGAACATTCATGGACTCCCAGAGAAAACATCTTAGACCCAGCCCTCCTTACCTCGTTCCATGAAACTCACCCAGATCGTCCAGCTCCACGTGGAAGAGGTCGGCTACTGCAACGTCGGGGTACTGGGGGGAGGGTACTGTCAGAGATCGGCCAGGCTCCATCACCATCCAATCACAGAGGTCACAATCACCAGAGTACTAATCACCCGCACCTGATCGTCATCACTGCAGCATTTAAGCACACACTTCACACTGGCACTTTGTCTGGTCTCAACTTAAAGGACTCACATACCTGCACTACTTACCTCCATGCATCATTGTTGCTATGTCTCTCCTGATCCTCCTTGTCTCCAGCGTCTTCCCATTCGACTGTCTTCAGCGTCTCCTGTTCCCGGACTCCTTCCATGTTCCACCACACTCACCGAAGTGTGTGCTCGCCTGCTCGTATCCACAACCTCCTCCAACCACCTTCAAAACAAAGAACTATCAGTATTCTCATTCACTATTGCATTCCTGCTTTGACTGTCATACTCACCTGTCTGTTTGCATTTCCTGCCACGATCAATAAACTCTCAAATTCATTTATCCGTAACAATAATAACTTATTTTATCCTCACAAATAATTTATTTATTTATTTATTTATTTATTTTTTTAATTCACCTTTCCCTTTCAAGGGAACTCGCGCTGCGTTGTCGCTATGGGAACGCCTCTGCGTGATGTCGTCATGAAGCACATATGAAATCTGTCCAATCGGGAGACGGAACGTCATAGGCGGGTGACGTCACCGACCAGGAACTATAAAGCCGGCCCGAAAACACTCACATTCAGCTTCTGTGTCTTCAGCAAGCGCAACGTGTTATCTTGTCTGTCTATTTACTGTTGTCTGTATCTTTTGAAAGAATTATGGCGAGTGAACAAACGTTCAGGAAGTGTGTGCATCCCTGCCCGCGTTTTATCCCGGGTGGGGACACACATGGAATGTGTGTTGTTTGTTTGGGAGTGCAGCATGCCCAGGCAGCTCTCGAGGGGGCTGCCTGTGTGCATTGTGAGCAGCTACTGCTGAAAACGCTGCGCTCCCGCCGGGCCCTCTTCGAGGAGAGTGGCTCGGTTCGCGTTCCTCAGGGCTCGGGTCCCGCTTCTGCTGAGGCAGGGCGGCGCCTTATGTCCTGGGGTTCGCAAATGGATGTAGCAGAGGGGTTTGAGACGGGCCCAGCCTTATCTCTGCCCTCACCTGCTGCATCCAATGTGTCTATCCGGAGGCAGGAAGCACGCATTGCGGTTTCTTCCGCTCCGGTGGATACAGTCACGCTGATGGCGTCTAGTTCTGAGGAGCTGGATGTGGTCAGCGTGGCAACGGGAGAATCTGAAGACTCGCCACTTCATTCTCCCGCGAGCGAGGAGATGTTGGAGGTGCTCTCTCGTGCTGTTGCCAGGTTGAACATTGATTGGCCAGCCGAGAAGCAAGAGCAAACGGTAAAGAGCAAACTTGATGAACGCTTTCTTTTTACCGTCCAGATCTGCTCAGCCTCCACGTCGGGCATTACCGTTTTTTCCCGACCTCCACACCGAGGTGTCGAGGTCGTGGAAGAGACCGGTATTTACCCGTGTTTTTACACCTCAGACTTCCGTCTACAGTAATGTGGTCGGTCTGAAAAAATACGGGTATGGGGCGTTGCCAAGAGCGGAAGAGACGCTTGCGAGCCATCTCTCTCCGCAGGCGGCATCGTCCCTTAAAGCCCCGACGTTGCCCACTAAGCCACTGAAAACAACATCAGCGCTTGTGGGCAAAGCGTACTCGGCAGCAGGTCAAGCTGCGGCATGCTTGCACACGATGTCTATCATGCAAGCATACCAAGCTGACCTGCTGAAGGACTTGGGGGAAAGTGATGAAGTGGGTGTAGATCTCATGCAGGAGTTGCGTCTATCTGCTAATCTAGCCCTCCGTGCCACCAAGGAGACGGCCAAGTCTGTTGGTCGCTCTATGGCAGCCCTGGTGGCCACGGAGCGGCATCTATGGCTTAATCTCACTGAGATTAAGGATAGAGATAAGACGTTTCTCTTGGATGCCCCACTTCATCCTTCGAGCCTCTTTGGTGACGCAATAACATCCGTCACCGAGAGGTTTCAGGAGGCGAAGAAACAGTCTGCCGCATTGCAGCAGTTTCTTCCCCGCCGTACCCAAGTCCCTTCGGCTGCTGGGCGGGAGCAGCCGAAGCCGAGTACAAGCTCCTCGCAGCACAGACAGCACCAGAAGCAGAGCGTTGCTACCCGTACTCCCCCTTCGAGGAGCTGGGATGCGGGGCAACGCTCTCAGGCGAAGCCTTCGAAGGGCAAGACGGATCTGAGGGCCGTCATTGCCGCTAAGAGGGCTTCGTCAAAGAAATCCTGACGCCAGAACGGTCAGGATCCTGAGGGTGGTTCCCCCCCGGAGTCAAGCGGTGTTCACCTCTTTTTACGGTGCCCGTTTGTCTTCGGTGCCCTCAGGGGGGCGCTCTGCCAACCCTGCCACAATGTCAGGGCGCAGTAGTTCCCCGCGTGTCACCCGAGGGTGGCACGCCCTCTCTGCAGCCAAGCCAGTCGTTCCCTGCCGGGGCTCCGCTTCAGGGCACTGTGCTGGCTGCCCATATTCCACCAGAGGCCAGCCTCGAGAGGCTGGTTCCCTTAGTAGATTTTTTTGTCAGAGTGGAAAAATCTGTCAAAAGCATCTCAATGGGTCCTGCACACAATAGAAAAGGGGTATGCGATTCAGTTCAGAACACGCCCACCCCGATTCAGCGGGGTCCTACCCACGGTGGTAGGCCCCGAGCAGGCTCTGGT
>RJVU01017312.1:4928164-5000417 GCA_003731715.1 Anabarilius grahami
GTAGACATCGCTTGACCAACAGAACGTGCTGTCACCTTAGTCGCCCGGAGGGCGAGGTCGGTGGCAGCGCGCAGCTCCCCAAGCAGCTGCTGGTCAAGGCCCTCCTGGGGCATTTCCATCAACGCTTTTGCCTGATAAACTTGCAAAAGGGCCATGGAGTGCAAGGCGGAGGCAGCTTGCCCACAGGCTCTGTAAGCTTTCTCCGTCAGTCCTGACGAGAATTTAAGGGCCCGGGACGGGAGACGTGGTTCACCGCGCCAGCCGGTGGCCGTTGGACACAGCTGCATCGCAACAGACCGCTCGACTGGGGGAATCCGCGTGTATCCCCTAGCCTCTCCGCCATCCAGGGAGGTGAAGGCGGACGAGGGTCCAGGTCTCGAACGGACGCTATACGGCGCCCGCCAGGACTTGGTCACCTCATCGTGCACTTCCGGAAAGAAAGGCATCAGGGCGGGGCGCTGAGGACCAGCGCAAATTAGTGCATTTTCCGAGCTGATAATGTAATGTTAAACCTATGAAAATGGTTTAAAAAGAGTATGGCTTTACAGTGTAGCAATTACGGTCTTTTATCAGCGCCTTACTCCTCAAAGTTTGATGAGTGCGTAGATGACACAAAGCTGTCCAAAGTAAACTGCACTGAAAACATATGAGTGCTCATATCCCACATGCAGCTCCCAATTGGGATAAAGATTATGGGATTTTGTTCTCAAAATTATGAGTGCTTATTTATTTTATATATATATACAGGTCCTTCTCAAAAAATTTGCATATTGTGATAAAGTTCATTATTTTCCATAATGTAATGATAAAAATTAAACTTTCATATATTTTAGATTCATTGCACACCAACTGAAATATTTCAGGTCTTTTATTGTTTTAATACTGATGATTTTGGCATACAGCTCATGAAAACCCAAAATTCCTATCTCAAAAAATTAGCATATTTCATCCGACCAATAAAAGAAAAGTGTTTTTAATACAAAAAAAGTCAACCTTCAAATAATTATGTTCAGTTATGCACTCAATACTTGGTCGGGAATCCTTTTGCAGAAATGACTGCTTCAATGCGGCGTGGCATGGAGGCAATCAGCCTGTGGCACTGCTGAGGTGTTATGGAGGCCCAGGATGCTTCGATAGCGGCCTTAAGCTCATCCAGAGTGTTGGGTCTTGCGTCTCTCAACTTTCTCTTCACAATATCCCACATCTCTATGGGGTTCAGGTCAGGAGAGTTGGCAGGCCAATTGAGCACAGTAATACCATGGTCAGTAAACCATTTACCAGTAGTTTTGGCACTGTGAGCAGGTGCCAGGTCGTGCTGAAAAACGAAATCTTCATCTCCATAAAGCTTTTCAGCAGATGGAAGCATGAAGTGCTCCAAAATCTCCTGATAGCTAGCTGCATTGACCCTGCCCTTGATAAAACACAGTGGACCAACACCAGCAGCTGACATGGCACCCCAGACCATCACTGATTGTGGGAACTTGACACTGGACTTCAGGCATTTTGGCATTTCCTTCTCCCCAAGTCTTCCTCCAGACTCTGGCACCTTGATTTCCGAATGACTTTGGACCACTGAGCAACAGTCCAGTGCTGCTTCTCTGTAGCCCAGGTCAGGCGCTTCTGCCGCTGTTTCTGGTTCAAAAGTGGCTTGACCTGGGGAATGCGGCACCTGTAGCCCATTTCCTGCACACGCCTGTGCACGGTGGCTCTGGATGTTTCTACTCCAGACTCAGTCCACTGCTTCCGCAGGTCCCCCAAGGTCTGGAATCGGTCCTTCTCCACAATCTTCCTCAGGGTCCGGTCACCTCTTCTCGTTGTGCAGCGTTTTTTGCCACACTTTTTCCTTCCCACAGACTTCCCACTGAGGTGCCTTGATACAGCACTCTGGGAACAGCCTATTCGTTCAGAAATTTATTTCTGTGTCTTACCCTCTCACTTGAGGGTGTCAATGATGGCCTTCTGGACAGCAGTCAGGTCGGCAGTCTTACCCATGATTGCGGTTTTGAGTAATGAACCAGGCTGGGAGTTTTTAAAAGCCTCAGGAATCTTTTGCAGGTGTTTAGAGTTAATTAGTTGATTCAGATGATTAGGTTAATAGCTCGTTTAGAGAACCTTTTCATGATATGCTAATTTTTTGAGATAGGAATTTTGGGTTTTCATGAGCTGTATGCCAAAATCATCAGTATTAAAACAATAAAAGACCTGAAATATTTCAGTTGGTGTGCAATGAATCTAAAATATATGAAAGTTTAATTTTTATCATTACATTATGGAAAATAATGAACTTTATCACAATATGCTAATTTTTTGAGAAGGACCTGTATATATACACCCTCTTTGGGGAGTACTTTAAGTGCTGCAAGCCATGCGCTTTTTTTTTTTTTTTTTTCTTGCCAGTCTAGCATAAAATGCAAGACATACGGTACCATATACGGACATTCTCTTCAGATTCTCTGGTGTTCAAAACACATACTTTCCAAGCATTTATTTAGTTTATTGCTGTAATGTAGCAGTTAACAACCACAAAAGTTAATCCATTTTTATTTTTAGTAATGTTCAAAAGTTTCTGTTTAGTACATTCAGATGCTCTTTTTACCCTGTTTTGACAATGTGTTCCTATGGAGACCGGAACAGGACAGCATCCAAATGGAATTTCTTGTGGTGGTGCTTATCATTTACTCAGGAAAAAGGTGGATATAATCAGTATGTAGTTTATTGCACTCCGGATCTGATTAGATTGTAAAAGGTGAGCTGTGATATTATTGGTTGGTTACTTTCTACACCGTAAAATGTGTTTTAGAGATGTAGAAAGTTATTATATTTTGATAAATAATTATAGAAACAAACCTTTCCTTTGGAAAAATTATTAGAAAGTTAATCCTGATTCCTGATCTTATTATGATTCACCATTGCATGTTATTAAGAAAGATTCCCTTTAAAAATGGAAGATTCCCTTTAAAAATCAGATCCGGAGTTTATTGCACTCCGGATCTGATTAGATTGTAAAAGGTGAGCTGTGATATTATTGGTTGGTTACTTTCTACACCGTAAAATGTGTTTTAGAGATGTAGAAAGTTATTATATTTTGATAAATAATTATAGAAACAAACCTTTCCTTTGGAAAAATTATTAGAAAGTTAATCCTGATTCCTGATCTTATTATGATTCACCATTGCATGTTATTAAGAAAGATTCCCTTTAAAAATGGAACTCAACACTGTGACCTGGACCAATGCTATGGGGAACGGCATCAGTGTGACTGGTTTTAAAGTATGGTCCTCCACTCCCTAATTGGCTTTTAGCAGCTCTTCTTGCCAGTATTCCCAAATAGCTGTGTCAAGCTGAAGAAGCTGACATAGCTAAACCTTAGAGCTCTGCTCCTGGGCCACAGGTGGCTAAACCTGGGCCTACAAAGAAGGGAGAAAGGTTGAAAAAGGCCTTTCCTTGTCACAGGGCATATGAGCTTGGGTAATGGTCAAGGGAATGTTACCCCTTGACAGGTCAATAAGGCTTAGGATGCGCCCTGTATGATTGATGCCTCTGACTCTGGCTAAATAAGTCCGTAGAGTCAATAATGCTATGTCCATTTTGGTTGTGCATAGGCACAGCCAGGGGTTAATTGGGCCGGGGCCGTCCGGGGCTGAGCCCCGGCACATAGGCTTGCAGGTCTCGACATACGCTTGTCCAGGACTGCGGGACAAGTGGATTTTTTTATGTGAAAGAGAATTTTACTTGCCTGACCAGATAAGTAGCTTGATTAAAATGTCAATAACAACCAAAACGCGAGAATGATTCATTCAGCTTAAGTGGCGATTGATAGTGGATAGTAATGTAATGTATATTGGCGGTGATATTGCGCTGTTGAGGCGCACGTAACCTCTTGAGGAGAATTCAAAACAAATGAGCTCTGCTCACACAAAGAAACTCAGTTATCATGTTGCAATAAAAATTCAATATGTGGGTTTTTATAGCTTGCTATTTACGACATATGATAAAGTTAAGCATCACATGACCGAAAGTGCTGAATTCCTGAATATCACCTTGATTGAAATTGACACTAATTTCATACAACAGTTCAATAAACAAGTTGTTAATATTAATTACTTATGTTTTAGGTGCAATATTGCCTGTTTTTTGTTCTATTGTAGCAGCGAAAATAGTTCCAAACAAAGCAGAACCAGCGCATCTCTCGCAGCTACGCTCAGCCGTTTCGAATGATTCAGTGTTTTGAATGAATCGGTTGAGTGAAGATGCAATGGCCCAATCATAAACAACTGCTTCATTCTTGATTCAACCTTTTGAATGAATCGTTTGAATAAATTAATCAGTGGTTCACTCACTTGCCGCCATCTACTGGCGGTTTAATTTCATGTTTAAAAGTATAAATTTCCCATCAACATTTCATATTTGTATATTCAAAAATATTTAAAGAATCTCATAACATTATTGAATGCAGTTGTACTTTTTCAGTGTAAATTATTCAATTTGTTAACAGTCCTATAGTGTCTTACTATTTTAATTTATCAAATGTAAGAATTTGAAATAAAAGATTAAACATAAATTTAATTAGATTGGGGGGAAATGCCCTTTATAGAGGTTAATAAAATTCCCCCAGGGTAAATAACATAAATACGCAGATTTAAATATATCACTGCTGATAAAACACTTATGAGAATGTTGCTTATTTCAGAAATTATATTTACAACACAAAAAAAAAAAAAAAGATTTTATTGTCATCAGATGTAGCTTTGGACACTACCAGCATCTATAGAATGATTTTGATCTGCATTTTAGTATTCACAGCAACTTGTTATATTTTAGTTTGTCAATTGATACAATTTCGTAGTCTTTGCATACACATGCACCCCTGAAACCACAGAGCCCCCCCACATAACAAATCCCAATTTAACCCCTGGGCACAGCTAATGAGGCAGGCATTCCCTCAGCATGGCGGAGTGGATATTTGGATATAGAAGCGATCCAAGACGCAGTGTTGAGTTCCACTTCGAAAGGGAACATCTCAGGTTACGAATGTAACCATGGTTCCTGTGAAGGGGAACGAAACAATGCGTCTCATTGCCATGCCTCAGGCTTGCCTGCACATCTGCTTCAGACAGAAAATTGGTGACATCTATTACAGGCGCCCTCTTATATGCATGGGTAAATACTTTGTTACTGTCCGCCACTGCCAAAATCTAAGATATGGTGCAAAACAAATGTCTGCATGTTTGCAAATGTGATATTGATTTTATACAACAGGTCAATAAACAAGAATATTAAGTGACTTACATAAAGAGACACAGTATTGCCAATATTGTCTGTTTTTGCTCTATTTTGCCAATGAAAATAGTTCTAAACAAATCCATAGTGGAGCCATTGCATGTCTCCAAGCAATACAGTGATGTTTGGTTACTGACTAATTCCGCATTGTTGAACGAATCAGTCTAATGAATGACTTAACGACTCACTCATAAAGATAGTGGATGTGTCCAAAAGCTTAAAAATACTGCCTTTTGAGGATGTATTCTAAAGTAGGAAGGCATCAAGACACATCCAAATTCAATGTTAGCTTCACTTCCTGTCTGCTGAGATACCTTCATCTGATCGATTTTTGAAGGAAGCATAGATGTATCCTGTGCATTCCATTCCATGACAGTTAAGCTAAAAATAAAGCTGGCGCAGTTGGTGGTCAGTTAGTCTGTAAATGTATGTTTTCGACCAACGATTTCTGCTATGTATGTCATTTCTACAGAGAGATCAGTATAGTAATTAAATATTCACTTAGGTATCACCAAATCTTACTCTATTTTGTTGTAGATCATTTAACTGTTAATCCGCCTCAGAAACCTCTCTGAAATCAGTTTGTGAGGTACTTTCGGGCTCTGACACTAACTGCAAAGTCATTGCCTGATTGGGAAAGTTTTCGGACACAGCCCGTCACTTGCCTTGTCCCTGAACGAGTCTGCCGTTTTGAACGAATCATTTAACTGAATGATTCAATGATTCACTCGTTTAGGCAATGATTTGCCGCCACCTACTGGTGGTTTTAGTATCATTTTATTTTAGCTGAGGGGCTGAGAGAGTGACTGCTGATGAATGCTGTTTTTGTTTTCAGGTTGTGATTGTAACAATTGTTCTGGTTAAAGAGAGAATGCATTTATAGATAAACTATTAATAGTGAAATATGAGATAACATTAAATATAACAGAGATAATAACGTAATAGCAGTCACATTACATGCAATGTTTTTGTCTGTCTTTTTCTTCTCATTAGGGAGCCTCCGACTGTTTCTTTGAAATGTGCCTCCGAATTGCAAAGGTCGCCTCTGACTATTTCACACTAACTTTATAGACTAAACAGCCCCAGTGAAGAGAAGAAACACAGAGAAAGAAAAAAGCAGTGAATAAAGAGAAAGAGAGGGGGAGGGTTGTGTCAAGGGATTTTAATTGAGAGCTGTACAAATCCCCTAGATAGACAGCTTTCCCCTCAGATTAGGAATTAAGAGGAGCGACAGGAGGAAATCATAGCCAGAGCATTCCTGCACACTGATGTCCTTTCCTGTCTTTCTCTTCCTGAGCATGTAAAAAGAGTGTGTGTTTTCTCCAGATAACACAGTCAGATCATTGCATTTCAATCTACTGGGATTTGCAGAGATGCCCTCATTGCACATGCAGCCATCTAAATTATGAGCAAATACTGCTGTATGCTAGATGAATTCTGACATGAACACGGGCAAACATACCATATACTGCAAACAATCATATTCTTAATGGGCATCTTTGTCTTTTCCAGTAAAAAGAGAATCTTAAATAACATAACATGATTGTACCAAATTGTGTTTGATAATAAAATTGGGCTTTGGTTGGTGGCAGATGTCAGACCCCTGTGAGACTGACGGAAAGAGTGACGTGAGAGCCCTAGAGACGGGCCATGGGGATTTGGGACAGAACTCAAGAGGACGCCCCGCTCTGAGGACTCTCTTCTGTTTATAGAGATTGAGAATGATACAGCACAATGTCTCAGAACACACATATTTGTCTGTCAAGATAGTCATTTTCATGTACTTGTGAATTCTTTTTTTTTTCAAATAATTAATAATAATTTAATGTTTATTAAAATGAATCATATAAAAACAAAGGATGCTTTACATACAAAAAAACTCAATGTTGTCTAAAAAAGCTAACATTTCCACTAGAAAGCAGACTTGGATCAACAATTATAAATTATTAATAGGCCTACATATTCTTTTCTTCTTCTTCTTCTTCTTCTTCTTTTTTTCTTTTTTCTTTTTTTTACAAAATACACTTTTAAAAAATGAAATGAGAACAGCCTTATGGAGAATTCATGTAATGTCATATAGACCATTTTATGTGAAAAGTTTAGCAGTAGCTTTTATACATTTGCTCATTCCTGAAACATCATTTAAATGTTGGTAACAGCTCATATGTGCAGCGTGGGAGAGGCACGAAACATCTAGCCCATCTTCTGACGCTCCATTTGGCCATGCTTGTGTTCCATATCCAGAAATGCCATCCTGGAACACTGTAAACAAACAGGCGGAAAGCCAGAGCGCAAATCACATTATGAATGACAAATACAACATACTGCGATGTTGTTGATGAATACTGACTTTCAGTGCGTGTTGCGGGTCAGTGAGTCATCAGTGTCCTAATATGTAGTGGACTTAAGGCCCTTGTTAGTGCCCAAATTAGTGTTCACGATACATTACTCACATCATGTAAGAGAAATGACGGTTTGGCTGGTTAGCATAGACAGTTAGCCTCTGTATGCTAACTATATACTTGTGTGGGAAACGATCTTTCTGTCAGAAAAAAACAGCCACTAAGCAGTTGTGATTTGTGAAAGTAAATTGAAGGCATGAAATTGAATTTTTCTGTCTGCTATCTTCACAGCTCATTATAGCACTTCCAGAGCTGTATGAGCAATCCGTGAAAATGTTCTTGAGATGAATGGGAATGTTACAGTGAAAGTAAGAATCACATTCAAAACAAGACAACCAGATAAGAAAATGTACACAAATACTGAGTGACCCCTACTGGTCATTAATGAAAAATACACAAGTTCACTGTCCGTCGCTGGAGGTGCTTAAATCTTCTTGAAAGAATAATAACAAAAGCACTAGGCCTGTTGTACTTCACTTCACACACATATCACTTCATATGCAGTTAAGAAAGTGAAAACTACACTTGTCTTTCCATTGGTCGAGTCCATTTATTTAAAAAATAAAGAAATAAATAAAAATCCCATGATGATGAATTAGAAAATTCACACTTTGCTTCTTGTCTTTTTCATTTCAGATTGTGTTAACTGCATCATGTGGATCAGATCTTCTCTGATCAGCTTTGGCACAAGATGGCGTCATTGCACATGAGTATGGGCAGAATACAGTGCATGTGAATTGGAAAGAATAACACAGACCAAGAACCCTGTGTCAACAAGTACTACTGAAATGCACAATGACACAGACATCTAACCTCTAATGTAGCCCACATCAAAGTGCGGGTGCTGCAGTCTGATTCTGCACCAAGGTACTCAGCACCAACACTCAATACAAATTCAAACTCTGCCCTCTAATGGTGGTACTAAGAATTATTACACTCATTATTATAGAATTTAAACCCATCAACCCATAAATAAAACAATTTCACATTTTAACTATCCATGGTGTCAAAAAAGTCTATTCAAGTTAGAGTCATTATTCAGAAAAATATACAAACTCTTAAAATTAATAGATCTGAAATTACCATATTTTAAAATAAAAATGACTGCTTGTCTTTTTTCCACTAAATTACCCTTTTCCCTATAACTTTTGTTTAATGGCTTTTGATCAACTGGTGTTTTGAGGATTTTACTGGAGTATGAAGAAGAATGCATTGCTCTTTATTTAAAATCTGTTTAATAGGATATCCAGTAAAATGGAAACTTAAAGGGATAGTTCACCCAAAAATGAAAATTTGATGTTTATCTGCTTACCCCCAGGGCATCCAAGATGACTAGGTGACTGTAGGTGTAGGTGACTTTGTTTCTTCAGTAGAACACAAATGCTGATTTTTAACTCCAACCATTGCAGTCTGTCACTCGTATAATGCATGTCAATGGTAACAAAATCTATGAGAGTAAAAAAAACATGCACAGACAAATCCAAATTAAACCCTGCGGCTCGTGACGACATATTGATGTCCTAAAACATGAAACGATCGGTTTGTGTGAGAAACCGAACAGTATTTCTATCATTTTTTACCTCTAATACACCACTATATCCAACTGCCTTGAGTGCGCGCACGGCAGCTGGTGCGTGAGGTGTGTACACGCTCTGGCGTAGTTTACGCAAGCGCCGAAAGTGATCTCTCGTGCGTATACGTCACAGTTTGAAGAATCAGTCTCTCTAAACCCCTCCTTTGCATGAGCCTACACTGCTCTGATTGGTCAGATGCCCCAATCCTTTGTGATTGGTGTACTGATTGGCCCATTGCCATAATTGAATGACAGCTATCAATTCACAAGACATTGTATACAATGTATGGACAGAAAAGATGGCATTGATTTTACTGTATCAATTCAAGCCCGAGTCCGATGATGAAACGTCTGAAGCAGTCGATGAAACGTCTGAAGCAGTCGATCAACCAGAAACTGATTCACAATCACGGCTGGAGCAGGACAGTTCTCTATGGTAAGTGTCACCTTAGTTTGCGTTATTTATAAGACTTGATATCAGCGTCACTGTTATACTTTATGTAGGTGCACCTGTGGGAACTGTATCAGAATGCCAAGCGAAGCTGAAAACCTCTAACATAACAAATATTTTGGCCAGATGTGTACAGACTTTTTCGTCATAACTATTAACAAAGAAAAATGGCTATATCAATGTCTGGCATTACAATGGGTGTACTTCAACTAGTTAGTGCATCTTAACATCCTATTTACAATACAGATAGAGCTCTACTCTACTGTAATAAACAAAAACTCAGAGGAAAAAAACTGTTTGTTTTAAAGTTATGTAAGCGAACCGGGCCCACAGCTATGTTGTAAACTCCCACGTTAGCCGAGGACAAACATGAATAGCTGATAATACATTACACTTTGTAAACAAAAGTCATGCTCCATCCTTGATTATTACTCCAAGTAATAAGACAGATAAGCTGCATTAATCGACACATTTTTAGACAATATTGGACCCACATCTGAATAGCAGAACTACAGAAACCGGTTAGCCGGTTAGCACGAGACAGACTAGGGTGTACGTTAGACAACATAACATACAAAACTACGAATTTTGAATGATCGCTAGAAAATATAAACATCAATTCTTAATCATACTTACAGGTTGAGATTCAGAGGAGCAAGCTGGTCCAAATAAACTGGGCAGTTATCCATATTTTAAGACCAAGCGTTTTGTGAATCCTGCGTTAAACTCCCCGAGGTTTGAGAAGCAGTTGTAAGTAAAATGACGGGAACACAACAAAAGATTGTACTGCTGTGGTATTGTTGAAAAAAATGAATTTTCCCTTGCGTGCAAAAAGTGGGCGGGCAATATGCTAAAGTTTCATCTTGACGTCACAATGAAACGGCTTTGGATTCGTTTTACAAACGACTCATTGACTTTTTTTTTCAGATTTAAAACTTTGCAGGCTGTTTTCATTCACCTAGAGCTATGTTACACACTACATGAAAGGTAATTTTCAAAAATCCATAATAGGAGCACTTTAAACTGTTGAAAAGTAAAGTGACACCACTTGCTACCACAAATGAAGAATGACTCCACTAATATAAAGACTGTAAATATTTGTAAAATAAGACAGATAAGTGTGAAGTGTCCAACATTCCATACTTCGTTTTTTCCGTTAATTTAGTGCATCTTCCGGGTATTTAAAGTGTACTTTTTCTTTTTGGAATTTCTCAGTGTGAACGCACTACTGCACTATTTATACTTAAAAATGTCATAGAATAGTGCGTGAGTTGGGACGCACCTACTGTTAAAGAATCTGCAATTATTTTTCCTTACATTTTGGTTCACAAATTGCAAAAACTGTTTATCCCAAACTTAACCAATAAACTATATTTAGGGGGAACCTGTAATTAGACTAACCTGATTTACTCAAGTAGGAAATATTCCTGAATTAGTGGGGGGTTTTGAATCATCCCTGTGACTCAATTATTTTGAATCCAGAGAACAAATTCATTAACTGATACGTCCAGTGACCCTTTGTAATCAATTGTTGACAAGATTGTTGCTCCAGGACCAACAAAGCAATGATCCAGAAACATGTCTTACGTCAGTAAATCATTTTGCAAAGACTTTGTGGGACTTAGGGGAATGCCTTAAGAAAATCAGCTGACAATGTGTTGGCATTTTGCATCTAGCAAGTGCTATATGTCTGTTGCTATATTAGTCATTATTTTTCACTTATGAAGTCTCTTATGTAAGTATATAAGTCACCCACAGCACAGTGGGCTATACTTGTCGATTCTGCATGTAGCATGCCTGCCTTTTCAATTGGTCTAAACAAGAACATGTGAGAGATATAACTGCAGTTAAGAAACAAAAGAAAGAATTCACACAAAAATCTTAATGTTTCCACAACAGTGTACAGGCAAAGGAAGAATGTTTTTCTTGACCATGTGGTGCTATTTTTACCCGTCATGTTTTGTCTCTCCGTTCTGTCTTTAGCTGAGATATATGTCATTAATGAGGTGATGACAAAAGAAGTGTCATGCTAAACTCAACGTTTGCTCATATGACAGGTCTTTACACTCCCAATCACAAGGCCTCACAGTCCAATCTGAGATAGGAACATGCAGTCTCAGCTCTTCTAGAATAACAGGGTCAGGGGTGGTTCTAGACTGTTTTTAGGGGGGCTGTTGTCTCTAAAACTATAATCACCTCTCTCAAAGATCGGGCCAGTATTGCTTCAAGAAAGTTTATAATTTTTGTGTGTTTTTAAGTCTTATTAATCATTTAAATGATTTTAAGCCATTCAAGTGCAAGACACATGAAAGTAACTTTATTCGGTACTCACACGTTGTGTGGTAGATTGTTTCTGTGCGCGCAAACAGAAAGCCGCCTCTCAGCGAGCACACGAGTACATCAAAATACCTGTCTATTCATGTAAACACAGTTGGTTGTGTCTTAAAGGGTTAGTTCACCCAAAAATGAAAATAATGTCATTTATTACTCACCCTCATGCCGTTCCACACCCGTAAGACCTTCGTTCATCTTCGGAACACAAATTAAGATATTTTTGTTGAAATCCGATGGCTCCGTGAGGCCTACATAGCCAGCAATGACATTTCCTCTCTCAAGATCCATAAAGGTATTAAAAACATATTTAAATCAGTTCATGTGAGTACAGTGGTTCAATATTAATACTATAAAGCGACGAGAATATTTTTTGTGCACCAAAAAAACAAAATAACGACTTATATAGTGATGGCCGATTTTTCAAAACACTGCTTCAGGAAGCTTCGGAGCTTTATGAATCATCGTGTTGAATCATGATTCGGATCGCATGTCAAACCGCCAAACTGCTGAAATCACGTGACTTTGGCGCTCCGAACCGCTGATTTGACACGCTTATTCATAATGCTCCGAAGCTTCATGAAGCAGTGTTTTGAAATCGGCCACACTTTATAAGTAGTTATTTAGTTTTTTTGGCGCACCAAAAATATTCTCGTCGCTTTATAATATTAATATTGAACCACTGTACTCACATGAAGTGATTTAAATATGTTTTTAGAACCTTTATGGATCTTGAGAGAGGAAATGTCATTGCTGGCTATGCAGGCCTCACGGAGCCATCGGATTTCAACAAAAATATCTTAATTTGTGTTCCGAAGATTAACGAAGGTCTTACGGGTGTGGAACGGCATGAGGGTGAGTAATAAATGACAGAATTTTCATTTTTGGGTGAACTAACCCTTTAAGTGAACAAAAACCGTTAGGTCTGAAAGTGAAAGCAGCCTTATACTTTCTTTTTTCTATGTTAATAATGTTAATCAAACAACAACAAAAAAGAGAGACTCACTCACTGCACTTAACTAAATAACTTCTGTATCTGTATTTATAAAACAGTTAGTTCCTGTCCTTAATTCTGATTGGTCAATAGCTTTGTTTTATTCACGATAAAACACGGCTATGACCGCTTCACCCAACGGTTCTGTGTATCATTTATACAACACCCTTAAAAACGTAAACTGTTTGTTCTCAATTGATATTGTTCATTGAAACTTGCTGTATTATGTAGAAGAGTATTGTGAGAAAAAGATTGAGTGAGCGAGTTTATTACCTGCATTCAGATTGAGCATTTTCCTTCAGGTCAGTCCTATGTTCATAATAAAAAATCAGTTTAAATGTCCGATGTATTATCCTGTCCTTTTAACATTTAAGGGGTTTTCCCGTGACTGACAGTGCTAGTCAAAGCGTCTTGTTCCGTGTTCACAACAATTCAGTCTTTTCAACATAAAAGTCTTCGCTACTGACTGACACACTCACAAAGACAGTCTTTTCCGCCATCTAATGGCGTGAAAATGTAACTTCTGTTGCTGTTCACGGTCACGGTCCTTGCTGTTCGGGCAGAAGGAAGGCTTTTAGTGAAAGTTTACTTCATGAAAGTTGCATTGATACATATTTCTGGCTTTAATATTTGTATTGTGTGGTAACAGTTTTATAAAAGCAATAAGGTACTCAAAGCTAGTGCGGTATCGTGAAAAAGTGAATAAGTCACAGCTGACTCCGCTTCACGTTGTGCCTAACAACGCCCTTCAGCCGTGACTTATTCACGATACAGCACAGCCTCTTGTACCTTATTGCTTACATATTTACTTCATACAGTAATACTGTTTTCACAAACACTGTAAAGTACTGTTTATTTAATTTGTATCTTTGTTCTCTTGTATTTATTTGTGCTATTGCTTGTAATTTGTTTATTTGTTATTATTTTATTATTGACTTTAATGTTTGAACTTTATATTAGTTAGGCTAGTGTTAGTTTTTGCTGTGATCTGACCAGGCCAAAAGAAAAATCTTTAGTGTTGAGCCTATTGAGTGTTGAGTCCATTTTTTTTTTAGCTAGTTAACAGTAATACTGTTATCATACTTAATAATAATAATATGATAACAATTTGTTAGTTAGTCAGACAGCCTTAACATGTACCAATTTGAACTGTACTGCAGAAAGACTGGTATCATTATATAATTTATAAAGTTTTTAAGTACCAGTAGGGTACTTTTGACTCACTATAGTGGTGCCAATTTACAAAGAGGCACCACTTAGGCAACGGTCTCTTGCTACACATTCTCACTGAGGGCTAAGCTTCTCTGAAGATCAAATCCTAGAACCGCCCATGAACAGGGTTAATATCAGTCATGGACAGTTGCAGTCATAAGGGGAGTCGTGGCCTAATGGATAGAGAGTCGGACTTGTAACCCAAAGGTCATGGGTTCGAGTCTCAGGTCCGGCAGGGATTGTCAGTGAGGGGAGTGAATGTCCAGCGCTCTCCCCACCTTCAATACCACAACTGAGGTGAGACCCTTGAGCAAGGCACCATACCCCAAACTGCTCCCCGGGCGCCGCAGCAATGGCTGCCCACTGCTCCGGGTGTGTGTGTTCACTGCTGTGTGTGTGCACTTGGATGGGTTAAATGCAGAGCACAAATTCCGAGTATGGGTCACCATACTTGGCCACATGTCACTTCACTTTCACACTTTCACTTTCATAAAGGGATAGTCATTTACTCAAATCATTTACTCAAAAGATGATATTTTGAAGACTGTTTGAATGAACTCAACTTGAATATCCATACAATGAGGACCAGGGTCAGAAATTAACGTGACAAAAAAGCTACTAAAATGAACTAAATGCCCCCCAAATTCAAGATAAGGGGCAAAACAAAGCAAAACATTCACATAATGCATCTCATAACCTTGTACTCCAGTTATATCAGATCAGATGCACATGTGTTACAGTGTAGAGGTGTTGAAGAGATGAAGCGTATACGGAGATCCACAAACATAGGGTATTTAATGACAACGAACGAGATACACACATTTACACACTTAGTTTAACATCAAGAACAGACAAGGAGTGAAGGGAGTGAGTCCATGATATAGGGAGTGCAGATGATCAGGAACAGGTGCAGGTAATCAGTGATGATGGGGAGATGACGAGGAAGTGAGTGCAGGTGTGAAAACAGGAGGATCATGGGAAATGGAGTCCGGGAAACAAGGGAACTGTGACAGTACCTCCCCCTCCCGGTAGGCGCGGCCTCGCACCGTAGATGGAACAACCNTCGTCGGCTGCTGGAGCGGGCTCGGGGACAACTGGTGCGGGCTCGTGGAAGGCCGGTACGGGCTCGTGGAAGGCAGGAGCGGGCACGTGGAAGCCTGGAGTGGGCTCGTGAAAGGCTGGTGCGGGCTCGTGGAAGACTGGAGCGGGCACGTGGAAGCCAGGAGCGGGCTCGTGGAAGGCTGGAGCGGGCTCGTAGAAGGCTGGTGAGGGGTCTGGAGACAGGATCCAAGACATCCCCTCAAACTCAATCAAAAGCCACAGGGGTACTGGGGTGGGCGTCTCAGAATCGGAGGCAGGCTTTGCTGGAAGCTCTGGTGAGGCTGTGGCCATTTTCTTGGGAGGTTTGGACTTTGTGCCAGGCAGGACCACAGGGAAATACCCACTGGAGGGGTAGGTGGAGGAAATTGGCGGTTGTTGAACTGGCCAGGCCACGTGCTTCTCTGAGGGGACTGGACGAGGATGATCCGCTATCTTTTGAACCTCTTCAATTTGGAACTCGAAACCCTTTAAAAAGAGAATCAGATTAAGAGACTCAACTAGGGAAAAGAAACAGGCAGGTTCATTAAAGCGAATCATATCCTTGTCCAGGAAGCACGTGTTAAGCGGGGCATCTGGCCAGTTCAACAAATAGGAAAGCTCAGAGAATTCCTCCACGTACCTCTCCAACGGGCGACCGTCCTGCCTGAGAGTCCGAAGACGGTCCTCCGCTGAGACGTGGGGCTTCTGGTTTCTTGAGGGCACGGGAACGAGGAATATACCCATTTTAAACTTGTGGATATCCAGCGGTTACGGTCTGTTCTTCTGTTACGGTGTAGTGGTGTTGAAGAGATGAAGCGTATACGGAGATCCACAAACATAGGGTATTTAATGACAACGAAAGAGATACACACATTTAAACACTTAGTTTAACATCAAGAACAGACAAGGAGTGAAGGGAGTGAGTCCATGATATAGGGAGTGCAGATGATCAGGAACAGGTGCAGGTAATCCGTGATGATGGGGAGATGACGAGGAAGTGAGTGCAGATGTGAAAACAGGAGGATCATGGGAAATGGAGTCCAGGAAACGAGGGAACTGTGACAACATGATTATCTTTTGCTTGAAATGTTATGAACAGCAGCTATGCTAATTATTCTCCATTTACTTTTCTGTTTCTATTATATTACAGTATTACATTATTTGCAAACCAGTTATTTAGGAGATGTCAGTGGTTCATAAGATCATTTAGAAAGTGTAAGTAAATGATTAATAAACTATTTAAATGTACATTTATACATCTTATTATTTAGACATTACTCAGTGTGTTAATAAATGCTTTATTAACTTTTTATGATCTTATGAACCACTGACAACTCCTAATTAACTGGTTTGTAAATAATGTAATAAATGTATCATTAGTAAAGTATAAAAATAAACACATTATAGACATGCTTATAAATTAAGAATTAAGCATTTACAGCTGTATTTATAAACTGCTTACCAATGTCTATTAATGCTTTATAAATTATGAATTAACTATTTACTAATGCTTAACTAATGCTTCATAGCGTGAGTTATGAAGTGTTACCAACTATAAGTATGATGTTATGTTCACTTAAAGAAAACTTACAAGTATACTGCAGTATAAAACTACTAAAGTAGTAGTTTACTGAGAGTACACTTCAAAAATGAAAAATGTACTACAAGTATTAAAATAGTAAATTACTGGTATACTTATAAGTTCACTTGTACAGATGCAGTACAAATGAGAAACGTAGTAGAACTAGCTGTGCACTCACTTAAAGTTTACTACTGTTACACTTATAATACACTGAAACGTATGCTTTTATATACTAAAAAGTGGGCCAATTTAGTCCCAAGCAGTATTGAAATAGTACACTTACAAGTTTACTACTAGAACACTGATTTTAGTACACTTCATAAAGTATACTTAAAATATACTTGAACATTACTTAAGTATACTTGGTAACACTTTATTTTAGGGTCTTTTAACTAGTTGCTTATTAGCATGCATATTATTAGAATATTGGCTGTTTATTAGTACCTATTAAGCACATATTAAGGCCTTATTCTGCATGACCTTATTCTACATTCTTAATCCTACCCAATATCTTAACTTAACAACTACCTTACTTACTATTAATAAGCAGTAAATTAGGAGTTTATAGTGAATATGTGTTCCCTATACTAAAGTGTTACTGTATACTTAAGTATACTTCTTTTTCATAAGGCCACTAACAGACAATAATGATTTTTGTCATAATAGTGCCGCCCTACCCTCTAAAGTGCTCTTAGTTTTTATATTGAATTTATATCCACCTTATTCCTGACTAGCCTACTGGATTTCGAATTATGGGTTGCACTTCCGGTTTGGGGAACTTCCATTTGAAAAGACTGAAACGAATCGTTTCAAATCATAAGGTTGCCCTACAAATAAAGCTTATCCGTCAGTTTGACTGAATGAGCTGTCAATTTTTCTTTCATGTTTTATTTTCAGACATCATGAGAATAACATAACACTTGGTATTTTAACGTAACGTGTTATAACAAGAATATCCATGGCAAGAGCTCTTTTCAGTCGCTGCTTTCTATCCTCGTGATTATTTTCTTTTGTCCCTTTGCATACCGCTGTATCAGTATTAAAAAGGACAACATATACTACACATTTGTGGTCTGTTCTCCCGATAAAATTTACGATATATCCCATTAATAATTAACTGGAATGCTCGAAGAATCTCTCGTTTTTCTCCTCAAAGCCTCACGTCTCTTTCCAGATTTGTTTTCACAGGTAAATACAATTTAGCTGTAAAAATGATGGAAATCACTTTGAAATAGTATCACGCAATGCTGAAGTTCATGAGCGTTTTTTATTAAGGCATCGTATATTACATAATACAGATATATATCACTATAGTTATATTTAACCAGTCCGTTATTGCTGTAGAAAGAATCATGCTTTTTCATGGTCTGTTGAAAGTACCTTGTTGATGCTTTTACACTTTTAAATGTCCTTTTAATGTTCATATATGTCAACATATTATTATCTCAATTATGTCAACATATTATTGCGTTCATAGAGCGAGCCTTTCACTGACTGTGTACAGCTTAACGAAAGTTACACCCATAATTCGAGCAAAGCTTCATGGGTCGTAGGAATAAGGTGGATAGGTTTATTTCATATAGGCCGAGATAAAGAACAAGTACATTTCTCGTAACATTATGATATTGATGCATCCCACCTTTGAGCAACACTAAGCAGTCTGTGTGAACATATCATGTCAGACACAGCTTCTACAGTATGCCATCTTTGCAATGACTTTTGTTGATGTTGATCAATTTTTGTCTGGTAATAGCCTGTAGTATTCTTTCTGACTGGCTGAAGTAAAGCTGCAGTCCGTAACTTTTTTTGTTTAAAAAAGATTCAAAATCAATTTTTGAGCAAGTACATAACCATCCAGTGTTCAAAACTATCTCCTTACCTTAGCCCGATTCACAACGGTAAGCTTGTAATAATGTTTTATAATTCGGGTGGTACTGGTAGGTTTCCACGGGAAATTCGAGCATGTCTCCTTCTTTGCGTCATTACGTCACATCTGTTTACATAAAGAAGGAGTCTCAGCTAGTAGGCTATATGGCATGTGGATGATGCTACAGGTGGTGGATCATTTATAGCCTTTTCTCATAGCAGCTGCAATAATTAAACTTATCATTTTGATGGTGGATTGTAACCCAGCAAGGTCCAAATGACAATCATCAGTTTCAACTTGAGATTCACCCGTAGTCAAAAGCAAAAGACTTCAGACTGGAGTGGCTCCAGAAATTGAAATCTTACAGGTAATGCTAATACACACTAAATACCCACAGTCACGCAATGCTGATGTTGTTAACATTAACAATTTGTGAACAAAGTGTAACAATAATAATAATTTGCATAGTTTGACGTGATATGAGCTAAGTGATCATTAGATTTAATCACCATTGGTAGTGCGATTTATTGTAATGCTTTTTTTTCTCAGTTGGTCAGAGCAAAAGTGGCAGACATGTTACTTACTTGTTCAGATGACATTTCATTCTTATTTTGGTCATACTTCCAAGACGTAGAATCTGTGATTCTGAAGTACAGTATCCACATTAGATTACCATACATTAGATTCATCCGTGCTGAGGAGTTGTGCCGATGCACAACCCATGTAAAGATGATAATTCCACAAATAACTGCAATTGCAGGTTTCAAACAGAGATGGTGACAAAGAGGCAAAACTTACAGACTGCAGCTTTATTTAAATAAATACAAGTATTAGACATAAAGACAACACAGATACATTTAATAAGATAATTACAAAAATATCTTATTAAAAAATGCCCCTGCAATCAATTCCAGGGGGCAAATGTTGCCCCTTAATGAAAAAGTAAATGTTTGACCTTGATGGAGACCAACAAAATCGGACCTCCCTGACTTTCTTTGTATGTACAAAAACACTTATTTTTTTCTTCAAAATATAATTTTTTTTGTTCTGCAGAAGAAAGAAATTCATACAGGTTTTGGCACAACATGATAGTGAAAAGGATAATAAATGATCAGTGAATTTTCATTTTGCTGTCAACTAATCTTTCACGTTCAACTAAGACCTGGAGACCACCGGTGCTTTACACTTTACAGCACAAGTGGAAGAATTGTAAAGAACTGGGAGAGAACATGAATTGAGACATGATGGCAAGAGAGAGAAGAGAATACTGTGACTCATGATGGTGGCCTGCGGTTGTCGCACTCTGGAGGATTTTCTCTGCTAAGCTGTGGTGAGATGCTAATATACAGAAAAGCCATTCTGAATACCTGAGCTCTCTCAAACTCACTGCTGTTACAAGCCACTGTTATCCATTCAACCAAAGTTTATTTGCATGTTTGCTGGTCTTAGCTGGTCTCCCAAACAACTATTAAAACACCAAAACCTAACCTACTTGGGAAGGCTGGGAAACCAGCTAACAACAGTTAAACTATCTCATCTCAGTAATATTATATTATTAATTATTTTTTGTTATATTTCAATAGATTTGAACTGTGATCTTACAACAAGGATATTTTTCATAAATGACAAAATGTACATTTTGCTAAAACTCTATAATAGTCTGTTAAATTGCAGGTTCTGTTGTGACAACTAGCTCCATATGTATACAATTATGCATCTTGGTTACTTACACAATTGACCCTTCGCCAGGAGTTTGATTGACAGGCGATCTAAGCAATCATAACGCTGAATCCGCCATTTTGTCCGACAAAGCAGTCAGGGGAGTTAGCAGATTGACGTAGATGGACTTGAACTTGAAGAATGGTGTGCACTGACGTCTTTCCGTGGTTGAAACAACATTCCTTATGATGTTCATTCATGTTTATTTGATGCTATAAATGATCTAGTTAGAAGAGATGATCGGTTCACGAGCCGCTCGAACTGAGACACTACAGCGATCTCTCACAACACATTAAAGAGTCACAAAACTGTATTTGTTGTTTAAATTTCTTTAAAAATGACAAAATTTGAAATTTGAGACTTTGTTTCATATCAAAAGTAACTCTGTCTTGTCTGTCGACGCGTTGTCAGAGTTCTTTTTGCGATGTAATTTTCACTGCGTGAGAACATGAAGTGTGGCGAGAGATCGGCGGGCCTTGTCGGACATAGCAACAGTAACTAAAGGGGGCGGGTCTTTGCGAATGGTCAATTGGAATTGTGGAATTAAAAAAGTAATTGTCAAATCAGTTCTGAATTGTGCACAACCTTACTATACACACTATCCCATCGTCATAGTTTATTTCAAAAACACACACAACCTTCACCCCATGTGACATGGTGTTTCCTGCCCTGCTCCAACCTGACATCAGTGATGTCTGACAGCTTTCTGCCAGCAGGGCTCATCCATCTTTGACTCACACTGATAACTTTAGCATTCCAGACCCTTCTCCTACACACACACACACACACACTTTAAAAATTAAACAGCATTTTTCCATTTAGAGGTGTTAGTGTGTGAATGAGACCTCGGGCAGTATGCCCGCTTCCAGCTTAAAAGCTCAGTTTTGTGTGAACAAAGCTGCATGTGAACTAAGTCTTCTAATTAGGCTAGCAACACTATGTAAAACTTAAGTTAAGTTAAAATAAATTTGAAAATAAGGAAAGAGTCCAGGGCTGCTAAACTCTAAATATAGCAAAAAAAATAATAATAATAATAATTTACTAAATGGCGTCTTACAGTAAGACATGCAAACAGACCAAAATTTGTCATTAATCATTGAAAATCTTCTCCTGAGCTGTTAACTTGAGAATTGTTGCAGATAATTTAGTAAGAGAGTTCAACAAAATTTTGTTCTTTTGAGGCAGTTTTTTTAAAATAAACCAGGTGAATCGTTCACAAATTGTGGATCCAAAATCCAGTCACAATGATTCTCAAATTAACAGCTCACTGGAGATTATTAGTGAATATCCTCTTAAATTTCTGTCCCTTAATCAAAGTTATGATATAATTTCAAACCAAGCGTGCCTCACAAGTCCTGAAAAGTCAGGCCAAAGCGTCTCGACCACCCCCAGGTGGCTGGATGCAGTATAGGTCATAAACCCCGCCCTACGAAAGCAGACTGCGGGGTTGGCTCACGTCGGCAGCGTCTGGGTCCAAAGTTGCCCTGAGACACCAAACCGACGCTCGACACCCGACGGCCAAGTAGCACATTTTTTCTGCGCCTGCGTAAGATGAAATGCCGTTCCATACCAGCAGGGGGCAGTAGCTGAACAGCCAATCAGAATGATTAGATTGCCCTAAGGACTGACGAGCTCCGACGCCGATTGTTGAATCGGCCGAAAAAAGTAGACGAGGACCAACTTCAGACGACGCTGCGGAACACACTGAGAAAACTTAGTCGGCGGACGAACAAAAACTGCCTAACAGCTGACCGCCGGCTTGGTGTGTTCCTGGCTTAATGGAGCAGGAGACAAACTAAACAGTCAAATTACATGTCAAATAATTTTTTTCCAAATAATTTTTTATCACGCTGATGTTACTTAAAGTGTTCGTTCTTTAAATAAGTTTGTTTTTAGTTAGTTATTTGATGCTATAAAAATGCGGGTTTGACGTCATGATTGACAGCTGAGATGGACAGCTTCTCTGAGCGAAGTAGTCACTGAAGCACCAACAGACTTTTTTCTGGATCTTCAGGAGGAGATTGGAGCTTTAACTTTAATTTCTACATTTCCAGAACTGTTTATTTTACGCCGACATAATGTGTTGTTCTGCTTTATTAACTGATTCTGCTTGAGTGTGGGCTTTGATATCGCGGCTCCACTTCGCGCTCACTACTGCGCAGACTCGGGCTCCAAGTTCACTATGCACAGACTTGAGACTCAAGAGGCAGTCGTGGCCTAATGGATAGAGAGTCGGACTTGTAACCCAAAGGTCATGGGTTCGAGTCTCAGGTCCGGCAGGGATTGTCGGTGAGGGGAGTGAATGTCCAGCACTCTCCCCACCCTCAATACCACGACTGAGGTGAGACCCTTGAGCAAGGCACCGTACCCCCAACTGCTCCCCGGGCGCCGCAGCAATGGCTGCCCACTGCTCCGGGTGTGTGTTCACGGTGTGTGTGTTCACTGCTGTGTGTGTGCACTTGGATGGGTTAAATGCAGAGCACAAATTCCGAGTATGGGTCACCATACTTGGCCACATGTCACTTCACAAGATATCAGCGCCATTTTGGCACACTGGCGGCTTCACTTATTACAATGTCCATCTTTTTTTAGTCTATGTTTCAAACACAACTGTATTTTAGATGATTTTTGTTTTTTTTGTTGTTGTTGTTTGTTTTTTGACAGCTCAAAAGTGGTCAAATTAACCATCTTTGTATGGAAAATAACTGCAAGAAGATTCTTCAGAACTCATACGTTGGGTTTAGAATGATGTGACAAGAATGAGTAACAAAGAACAGTATTTAAAATTTTTGTGTGAACTATCCCTTTAAAGCAATTTAACAGGAAAGAGGCATCCATACAACTAAACCACTTGTTTATTAGCACTTTATTTGTAATTTGTGTATTTATATTAAACACCCTCTATTCCGTATACCGTCCTTCCATGTTCTGTTGATGTACTGTATTGAATCACCATAGCATGGAGTCTTCCTCTGTCAATGTGTGTGAGAAGCATCTGTAGGCACTTGAGGGCAAACTCAGTTTTAGCTCTATCCATCTACACTCACTCATTATGTAATGTGCTTTCAATATAGGTCAGGTCTGAAGCAGAGGAATGCAGAGCTGCTAGCTATAGTTTTAGCACTTTTTGTAATCGTTCACTGTTGCCCATGCAGTTTGAGAGTGTTGTTTAACTGTTTGTAACATGCAACTGTTTAACTTTTTATGCAGTTTATAGTATGAATTGTATATTGTGCACAGTGTACACATTTCCAAAATGAAAGCAATGGGTCAAGGTTTGATTGGTTAGCATGAGCCAGTTAGCTTCTGGTATATGTCAGAATTACACCATTGTGGTGAAAAAAGATTCATGAGATTCAAATTATATATTTATGAGACCAAAGATATTTCATGTTTAACCACTACAGAGACATCAGTAGGCTATAGGCGCTATCTTCATCAATAAACCACAGATTTGGACTTTAAACCATTCTCCTTTACTATTGACACTTCCCTGCTGAAAAATCCAGCTAAAACCAGCCTAAGCTGGTTTTAGCTGGTCAAGCTGGTCTCCAAGCCTGGGTTAGCTGGTGTTCAGCTGGTTTAAGCTAGTCTCCCAGTCTCCTAGCTAACCAAAACCCCTCTAAAACCAGCTATGACCAGGCTAGGAGACCAGCTAAAACCAGCCTGACCAGCTTAGGCTGGTTTTAGCTGAATTTTTTAGCAGGGTTGCTGGTTAGTTTCTCGATGCATCCTCGATAAAAGGGGCGGATCAAGAACACAACTGGAGGTTTTAACTGTACNATCACCATAGCATGGAGTCTTCCTCTGTCAATGTGTGTAAAACCAGCTATGACCAGGCTAGGAGACCAGCTAAAACCAGCCTGACCAGCTTAGGCTGGTTTTAGCTGAATTTTTTAGCAGGGTTGCTGGTTAGTTTCTCGATGCATCCTCGATAAAAGGGGCGGATCAAGAACACAACTGGAGGTTTTAACTGTACTTGGCTAGATGTGAACTTTGAACTGCAGTACTTGGGCAGCGACTGATGACGTTTCACAAGAACACAAGTACAGACAAGAACGCATATTGAGAAACGGCTTCGATCTTGTGCACTAACAATGGCTGCCGCATATGCGTGTGTGTGCTCACTATTGCCAAGCCCACACTGAAGCGAGCTCCCCAGCAGACTTCTTCCCGACAGTCGAAGCGGTGTTACGTCAGGAAAGTGCGGACTCATAGGAAGGCTGCGAGTATTTAGGACGAGGCCATTTATTTAATTCCTAAATGAATCCGCAGTTTGAATTAATCGAATGAACGAATGACTTATTCATTTAGACATTTACTATAACCTACTGGCAGTTTTAGTTTCTTTTTTAAATTTATAATTTCATTGATAAAGATAATTTAATATTTTTGGGATAGTTTGCCCAGAAAATTCTGTTTATTTATAGGCTATATTTACTCACCCTCATGCCGTTTTAAATGTCTTTCTTTTGTGGAACATAAACGTACAATAATGACTTGGGGTAAAAATGATTTGGGGGTAATTTGTCAGCTAAATTTGATGTGTGATTAATTTGTGATTAATTTGATTAAATTAATTCGATTTAGGTTTATCACTTGACAGCCCTAATATCTATAAATAATACAAAAAAATTGCTAACAATAATATAAATGTTTAAACCAATATGTTGAATACATTTCCTTTATTTTCTTTTATTATTTCCTTTATTTATTTATTATTTGCATTTATGTTGTGATGGCCTCCATCATCCGTAAATGAAAGAAGTTTGGAACCACCAGGACTCTTCCTAGAGTGGGCCGCCTGGCCAAACTGAGTGATCGGGGGAGAAAGGGCCTTAGTCAGGGAGGTGACCAAGAACCCAATTGTCCCTCTGACAGAGTTCCAGTGTTTATCTGTGGAGAGAGGAGAACCTTCCAGAAGAACAACCTCAGTAAAAGGTACATGACAGCCCGCCTAGAGTTTGCCAAAAGGCACCTGAAGGACTCTCAGACCATGAGAAACAAAATTCTCTGGTCTGATGGAACAAAGATTGAACTCTTTGGCCTGAATAGCAAGCGTTATGTCTGGAGGAAACCAGGCACCCTCATCACCTGGCCAATACCATCCCTACAGTGAAGCATGGTGGTGGCAGCATCATGCTGTGGGGATGTTTTTCAGCAGCAGGAACTGGGAGACTAGTCAGGATTGAGGGAAAGATGAATGCAGCAATGTACAGAGACATCCTTGATGAAAACCTGCTCCAGAGTGCTCTGGACCTCAGACTGGGGCGAAGGTTCATCTTCCAACAGGAAAACGACCCTAAACACACAGCCAAGATAACAAAGGAGTGGCTACGGGACAACTCTGTGAATGTCCTTAAGTGGCCCAGCCAGAGCCCCGACTTGAACCCGATTGAACATTTCTGGAGAGATCTGAAAATGGCTGTGCACTGACGCTCCCCATCCAACCTGATGGAGCTTGAGAGGTCCTGCAAAGAAGAATGGGAGAAACTGCTCAAAAATAGGTGTGCCAAGCTTGTAGCATCATACTCAAAAAGACTTGAGGCTGTAATTGGTGCCAAAGGTGCTTCAACAAAATATTGAGCAAAGGCTGTGAATACTAATGTACATGTGATTTTTTTTTTTATTATTTTTTTTTTTATAAATTTGCAAAGACTTCAAACAAACTTCTTTCGCACTGTCATTATGGGGTATTGTTTGTAGAATTTTGAGGAAAATAATGAATTTAATCCATTTTGGAATAAGGCTGCAACATAACATAAAATGTGGAAAAACTGAAGCTCTGTGAAAACTTTCCGAATGCTCTGTATTTAGCTGTAAAAAATTCATTTTCATCCACCATTTTATGTCATGAAGACATTCAAACAGATTAGACAGAACATTAAGCTGAGTGTCTTCTGAATAGAAATTATATGATAAGTTGTGTTTATGAATAATATGACATAGGGGAAGCATATATAAAGCAAAAAGGAGAGGACCCAAAATGGAACCTTGTGGAACACCATAAGAGATTTGAGCACGAGATGAGAAACATTTCCATAATAAACTTCAGCACAGGTCCCTGAAACCCAGCTACATGATCAAGTCTTTGTAAAAGGATCTACTGTGTCAAATGCTGCTGGTTAGTCATTCATTTATGTGTAAGAATAATTTGTATTCAACCCAGAGATGCTGAAAATACAGAACCACTGCACTGAAGAAAGTGACTGCTCAAATAAAAAATGCTTTCCTATTATCTCAATAAATGTATATGATGACGTTTTGTAGCATGTTTTAAACAAGCTAACTAGGCTGATGAGCCAGCTTGATGGTTAAAGTTACCCCAAAGCATACCTACAGTATAAAGTCTCGTGTACAGCTTCCTTTGTGAGCACTGGCTCATGTGAGGTCATTTGTGTTGTTGGCCTCTATCTAAACACTTTCATCTGGCCTTCCCACCAGGCTAAAGTTACATCAGTAATTAGTCTCATCTCCTCTACCTGCCTTCAACAAACAGCTCAGTTTCACTTCCAGCAGGTCACGCACAAGTTTGACCTCTGTGTGTGAGAGTACAAGGGCCGCATGCCACTGATCAAAAAGATACTAGTCCCTGTTCACTCTCCCTTTAGGTTTCAATTAAAGACATTGGAAGCCATTTGAACATGTAATGTAAGTATAGGTTTGAGAGAGAAAGGGCCTAACTTTGTTTAAACTGTGATCAAGACTAGACTGTAATGGATGCTGCTATGGATGGTTGGATAAAAAGTAATGCATCTAGTGGCTGCTTGTCTTTATCATTAGGTTCCATTTTGCTTCTAGAAACTGGGTTTATCATCCATATGCAGTCAGTTATTGATATAAAGGTAAGATTCAATGACGCAGTTTGCACAAGGTATATACACGGGGAGCTCTTAAGCTACCCTGTTGAAAAAAACAGCATATGCTGGTTAAGGTAGGTTTTGAAGCTGGTTTGAGCTGGTTTATGCTGGTCAAGTGCTGGGGTCCTATGCTGGTCCATGCTGGTCCTATGCTCCCAGACAGCAACATAGTGTGGCCCAGATCTTGTCCAAATCTGATACATGTGGATTACATGCGGACCAGATGTGGGCCGGAACTGGGCCGACACTATATTGCTGTCAGGGCTGGTCCATGCTGGTCCTATGCTGGTCCATTGGAGGCCATTGAGGTCCACTATAAGGAGAATAAACCTGGAATGTTTTCATCAAAAACCTTAATTTCTGTTCGACTGAATAAAGACATGAACATCTTGGATGACATGGGGGTGAGTAAATTAGCAGGAAAATTTTATTTGAAAGTGAACTAATCCTTTAAGCAATCTATTACTATTTTAAAAGTCATGTAATTTTTTAATCTTATTCACAATTATTGTGATATTATCTATAGACAGGTTCCTGGGAATAAAACAAGTCTGTCACACTTATATAACAAGCATGACCATCTGCCTGATACTACCCAAGACTAAAATACAACATCCGAATGGAGAAACGCTTGTAGACTTGAAATGTTCCTATGGTGTGTATATCTTATCTTCTCCCAAATACAATTTTCATGGACATGTGAGTGCTCGGAAGAGGTCAAAAGGTCAGAATACTGAAGGCTTTGAGCCTTGTAGGAAAGTTCAATTGCTCGCTGAAAGAATATGAATATTTTATTACCTGATGAATCCAAGTGGAAACAGGACACCAGCTTCACATATCTTCACATGGCATAGCTAGTGAATGTAAAAGAAAGAAAAAAAAATCTCAAACTCTTTCCCCCGGTTTCATAGACAAGGCTTAAGATAGTCCTGGACTAAAATGCATGTTTGAGCTGTTTTAACTGAAAGCAACTTGTACTGAAATATCTTAAAATATGTAATTGCCATTGTTTTGTCTCAAGATGCACACCAGTAATGTTTTTTTCTAGGGTACGTACATAAATGTTATAATTGAACTGAGGCCTAATCCTGGCTTAATCTAAGCCCTGTCTCTGAAACCGGGCCTTTATATATTACACAAAGCTGTTTCCTTATTTATTGTGTCCAATATCCTTATTTAACACTTTATAAAGTAAAATAATGAACTTCCGGCGCGACAGCCATACATATTCGACTTGCGTCCAAAAAGTGTTGTCTTCCGTACATGCTGTCGCATTAAGTCGAACTCACCTTTTGTCCTTGCTCATGTCTTTGTTTGTAAATCTCCAAAGACACAAAAGGGACTACAAACTATCAAAGGAAACTGAAAATACAAGTTACAACAAAAGTCCAAACAAACAGAGAATATGTAACAAAGTCACAGTGTGAGATATAAATTCACATTTACTAAAAAAAAAAAAAATTTAGATTTTGAGATGTGAGATGTGATATTGCAATTGCGAGAACTAAAATCAGAATTGCAAGAAATAAAATTGCAATTATGTAAATTAAAGTCGCAATTGTGATATATAATTGTGATTACAAGAAACAGTTATAACTACAAAACAAAAAGTTGTGAAATAAAATTGCAATTCCGAAAAATAAAACTGAGAATCTCAGTTACTCGAAATAGTCACAATTATGAGATATGAAGTCACATTTACAAGAAAAAGAAATAGTCATAACTAAAAACATAAATTAGTGTTTATGATAAATTAAGCATCATTTACAGAAATTCTCTGAAATGAGTGCACAATTACGAGATACGATTCTAATTATGAAAAGCAGCAATTACAAGAAAGTTCACTACAATTGTGAGATATAAAATCGCAATTGCAAAACACTTTTTACTCTGTGGTGGAAAGAAATTGGATGGAATAAATGTGCATGAGAAGTCATTCTGAGCCCATCTAACTGCTCTATGTACAGCAGGGGTGCCCAATCCTGTTCCTAGAGATCTACCTTCCTGCAAATTTCAGCTCCAAACCTGTTTAAAAACAATTGAACCAGCTAATTAAGATCTTCAGGAGCACTTGATAATTACAGACAGGTGAGTTGGATCAGGGTTGGATCTGAAATCTGCAGGTAGGTAGATCTCCAGGAACAGGATTGGGCGCTCCTGATGTACAGCAATCATTCTCACAAACCATTGTTGATATCAGAAATGGCAGAACTGCTAACATTGTGGAACTCTCCAGATCTCCACTCTTCTTCAGTTGACATCAGAATAAGTGTGCTAGTACTCACAGCTTGTCCCTCAGCAGATCCAGTGTGATAACATGAGCGTGGACCATGGAAAATGAAACCTGAGGAGTTATTGAAGACTACCTTGCAGAAAAATCCAGCATTGCTGGTCACCAGGTATGTTTTGCATGCTGAGACCAACATGGGATGCTGGTTAGCAGGTGGGAGTGCTGATGGACCAGCTACACCAGCTCAGTTTTGCTTGAGAACAGCATGACGCTGGTCCACCAGCTAGACTATCAGCAGTTTCCCTCTGTGTAGAGGTCTTTTTGGTGGACTTTATAATTGTCCGTGGATTTTATCTGCGCTTAAATGTTGTGATTGGAACCATGTGTAAAAACACCAGTTTCAATGTTTAATTTAATGTTTTATCTTACAAGGTTGCGAACTAACATGTTCATTGTCTGGCCAAGATGAGCTCTGATAATAGTATTTGGATACTGTAGTTTGAGATGAGTCGAGTTCTGCTGCTTGAATCAAAGCCAGCCCATTGAATCGATCAATCAATCAATCAATCCAGCAGTTGTTGGCAGGTTGATTAGGCGAGGGGGAAGCATGGGGGACAAAGCCCATTCACAAGGGTTTGGTTTCACAAAGATCAGCTCACTGATTTCCACCCGAACAATGGAGAAATGGAAGAGCTCTCAATAATTGAACAGGCTGGTGGTGTTACGCAACAGGCCTTAAGAGTGGGCTGCCAGAGGGAAGGGCAGTGAAGCGAAAGAGAGGCTGATCCAGGGGACGGGTGCCTGGGAATGTGTGGGAAGAAGGTCTGTGGAAAGATTTTAAATAAAAGTGTAAAATGCTGCTATATGGACACATCATGTCACCAAGGTCATTGCGGCGCTTTCTGTAACCCTGTGATTTCACAAGTAAAGACATCCGTGAATATGCTCTCCCCCTGCTGTGCTTCCCCATGTGCGAGCATATGTCGGCATAAAAGATGCTGTATTTTTAGTCCAGTCTACAATAACTCCCAGAATGCCTGTGGTAACGAGCATGGCAGCTTTTAGTCACTGCATTCACGTTAGGTTGTGCATCTCCGGTCGCTCGTTCTCCCCTGTAGGCGTGCAGGCCCCAGTTTCATCGTTCTGTCGCTGAATCACTAGCTCTTCACTCCCTCTCCTCTTTTCTGCCTACCTCTCCTTCTTTTTTTCGCTCTCATTTTTATTCTCTCTCTCTCTCCACCCCCTCTCTTCAGGTCTGTATATTTTCCCTGCTTCTCTCCTCCCACGCCAACCTCACATACACTGAGCTCAAGGCTCTGCCAAACTGTCCTGCTTCTTAAGCCATGTACATGCATACACACCTCAATGGAAAATACACACCAGATCGCTTTTGAATACACTTGCTATTAAAGGTAGTAAAAATAATAATAACATTTTCCCTTTTCATTTGATGCTCTGATGTAATGAGTAACTATATTATGGCATGGTAATGCCAGTAAGGTGAAGACAGGACTTACAGTATTTTTGTAATCAATCAATCAATCAATCAGTCAGTTGATCAATCAATCAATCAATCAATATTTGTTGAAAAGATGTAATACCTGTATTGTGATGTAGAAATATGAAAAGATGAATTCATCCAATATCTACTTCAAAATTAGGGCATTTTTCACATTTTTGTTCCAAACCTCACTTGTTCACCAACTAATATTTCACCATTGACACATTTCTTCAAAGCACTTTAGCACAGCATTTTCAAAAAGAAACGCTTACCAATGGGCAATTACGCATAAATAAGATTAAATGTTTTTATGCCATTGTTGGTAAAGTTTAAGAGCTATCTGCTATGTCAGAATTGACCCTTCACCGGGAGTTTGATTGACAAGCGATCTAACCAATCAGAACGCCGAATTTTGTCCGACAAAGCAGTCATGAGTTAGAAGATTAACCTCGGTGGACTTAAACTTGAAAAATGGTGTGTACTAACGTCTTTCCGCGTTTGAAACAACATTCCTTCACATATTCATTCATGTTTATTTGATTCTATAAATGAACTTGTAGGAAGAGATGATCGGTTTACGAGCTGTTTGAGCTGATGCGCTACAGCAATCTGTCACGACACATTAAAGAGCCACAAAATGGTTTTTATTGTTTGAATTTCTTTTAAAAACTACACAATTTGGAAGCTGGGACTTTGTTTAATATCATAAGTAACCTGCTCTGTCTTGTCTGTTGACGTGTTGTCAGTATCCTCTTTGCTCCGCGATGTATTTTTCACTGCGTGTGGTGTGACAGCGCCACGGTTTGTCGGACAAAGCAACAGTAACTAAGGGGGGCGGGTCTTTGTGAAGGGTCAATTGTGAAGATCTAGATCAAACAATGAGATAGAAAATCACATGAACCAAATTTTTTTAAATACAGCATAATCCATTCTTATGTAATCTGTGTAACTTGAAAATGCTTGAAAATAAGACATTAAAGGACATATCATCAAATAATCTAAGAGGTTAGAAGACTTCAAGATGCCTTTCTGGATGGAAATCCAAAAATCCCTGAGACAGCATGGGAAGTTCCTTTTCTGGACTTGTTCTTCTTTGGGTTGTGGCATTCCTGTATAAATGATTTTGGAAACAACACATATAAAACTCATTCCCTCTTGATTAATATTTGAATTCCATTATTTGAACCAATAACATGTATGTCTGTATGTCATTACTAACATTATCTCTGGCTATCGTCGATACAAGACATCATTGTCTATCAGCGCATTGTCTATTGCGACCCTAAATCCTGCCCTACGTTTTTCTCATTCTAGAATCCATTTCACTCATGCCCCATTTACACTAGTGCGTTTTCATTTTAGAATGCCGTTTTAAAATGAAAACGATTTTCGTCTACACTGCCGTTTCCACAGCGTTTCAGAAATGATCTCCGTCTACACTACATGACCGAAAACGCATGTCACACACTGGGCATGCGCGTACAAGTGTAAACACTTGCCTTTTGCAAATGTAGGTAGCTGCAGTATTAAAAAAGTTTAACTGCACAATGGCAGCTAAAATTTACAACAAAGCCAGCAAAGATTGCAGTTCAGTCTCCATGTTATTGTTTACACGGTCGTCAAGGATACGTAGAGCTAACATAGACAGCCACGCCATCGTTTTCAAAAGTTTCCATTTAGGTCAGTTTATACTGAAATGCATCCCCGGCGTTTTCAAACTAAAACAGGGTCTGCAGCCGTTTCGAAAGTCTCAGTTTTCGAGGTTCGAAAAAAAACGCCGCCATACTGTAAATGACAAGCCGCAAGCGTAACTGTAGCAAAACTTTAGCGCTTTAAAACGCAAATGCACTAGTGTAAACGGGGCTTCAGATATACATCACAATAGACTATTGCAACATCCATTTCATGCCGACTTTAAACTTTTGTAATGGAACAGAAATAACAAGTCCTTGTTGAGGCATGATGAGGATTTGAATTAGTTTTATTTATCAAAGTGAATCATTGAAGCTTCTCATTTATCCTAAAATTTGAGGTGAAATGAATTTAGAAAAACATTCTTTTAAAACTGTTAAAAAAAAAAGTGACTTAAAATGGTCATAGTGTCATGTTACATAATACACCTTATCAGCACATAAATAGTGAAAGTATGCCAACCACCAAATAACAATGAAATGATTTGATTATTTTATAATAATAAAAAAATACAGAAAGAAAAAGCTTTTCCCAGCATTTGCATGATTCATGTCAGAGCAACGTAAGCCCAGAGCTGCCTGCATGCATAATATCAAAGTGCTTTAGTTTCATTTATGGCATAACACTCATAGGACAAGCCCAACATGAAAACCAGGCCCTGTTTTTAAAAAGAAGCCATTTAATGCAGAAATGCTTTTGAATTCACTCATTTATCTCTACTGAAAAATCGAAAGTCTCATTGGTCACCAGCATAATAAAATGTTTTGCAATAACAACCAGCTGCATCACCGTCACAGCAGTCTGAGGACAGCAGCGCCAGGCCAAGGGTAGGTTTAGCGGTTGGGTGGGGTTTGCATTCATTAAGGTAGAGCTTATAGTTATACTGAAGGGTAGGGTTCGTGGTTGGGGCAGGATACGTGATCGTCGGGCACCACCCTAACTTCTGGTCTGACGCTGATGTTCTCAGACTGCTGTTTTATGTGGTTCTGTGTTTCTGCAGTTGATAGCAACATAGTGTCTGCACAGATCCGGCCCACATCTGGTCCGCGTGCAATCTACATGTACCAGATGTGGGCCGGATCTGAGCCACACTATTGGGTTGCACCAGCTAGACCAGCACTATACCAACTCTAACCAGCCTGGATCAGCATGGAAATCATGCTGGTTTATGCTCTATTTTTCAGCAGGGATATCAAACCCTTCCATCTTCAAAAGAAATCAAAATGATGCTAACAAAGTTGAAAGCCTGGATGATTATGTAAATACACATGATAAAGACTGAGAACCCTGGTTATCTTGTTCCTATTTTTTTTTATCCATTCTGCATCACATATGGTAAATTAGAATTTGATTTACTGTAACATAATATATTGACAAATTTCAACCATTGCCATTTTTGTTTCCATATTCATAATCTACATAAATTACATGAAAAACTCTTTTTGGTCCACTATTTTATTCTTTAACGTTTCATATAAAAGTGAGTGTTTTTCAATTGTAGACATCTATATTCACATTAAATAAACCCCACTCTGGCATGTATTTCTTTTATACAGACTTCTTTGTAAAAATATAGCCTTCATCTCAGCTAATTACCTTGCTGGCAAAGCATCGCAGTTGTGATGTTTAGTATTTAAGTGAATATAATAAATGCCCCAAAGAACGAATTAAAGGGTTGTAAAACACATATGCTGGTTAAGATGCCTTACACACATCCTTAACGTGGACAAATCAACACATCGTCTTAAGATTCTTTATTTTACCTTTCGTACTTTTATGTCATTCTCGTTACGAAACCATATAAATACATAAATTCTCATTAAAGTGCATTAGATTTTAAAAAGACAACATGTACACTCAAATTAAAGGTATTCTTTTTAGACTGCAACTCACATTGATACAGATATTGGCAGTTTCTACCAATTACAGTCCCTGATGCAGACCTGTGCGTATTATACAGCACTATTAGCGCTTGTGCTCAGCATCACTCGGAATAATCTAATTTCTATTAACAACAACTGTGTACTATTTCTAAACTTTGTTTGTAGTTATAGTTTTATGGAGTCTTATTTTAAATTGAAGTGTTTCACTTCTATTGCATACTCAACTCTCTAAACCCACAGGACAGGATTATTTGACTGGATATGAAGTTGTGCATTCACAAGCTTACTATGCATGGCCACACTGAGGTAGATCCAAAGAAACCAATGAGCAAAACACAGCCATTACAAAAGAATACATGAAGATGAAAAACGTTTCACACTTCTTTGAAAAGCAATGCCTGATCCAGCGAGATGTACCTAATTCTATTTTATGTACAAGGATGTTGAGGGACCATGTCCTGAAATTCAATCCCAGCAGCTCTGAAATATCCCTCGACACATCATGTATGCTTAAGATTTGCAAATGTTTTACAGTAACTATTGCATGTAGAGACACTCTATATGACTGAAGGCACTATTAAATTATTTATTTAAATAATAATTATTAAATATGCAATCATAATGTATTAAATATTATAATTCAATATAATAACTACAATTATTTAATATAGATAAATATATTGAATGATTAAGTATAGTATTGAATATGTACATTTAAAAAGCTTTAACAAATGAAGTCATACTTTTAAAAACGTAATACTGCCTGGAACAGATTTTAAATAGTTTGTTTTTAAAGATGTTTAAGGAAGTTGTGCTTTTAATGGGCAGTGGTTGTAATTTAAGAGAGTCATACTGTCGACTTGGCTATATGTGATGAAGTTCATGTATTAAATAAAGCAAGATACATAGTACCATATCAAACAGACCTCAACGTTTTAAAAAAAAACATGCCATGATCTGCATAATTAATCAACATTCAGTTTGTAAATGGATTAAAGTAGCCTTAATGAGCAAATAAACAAGTAAAATAAATACAAGATGAACATATGGTACAAAAAAGTAATTGTTCTACAAGCAAAACTAGTTTTTGTCACTGAATAACTAATGATATTTTGGGATAATGTGCATCGTAAAATGTAAAGTCATTTATATATCCCAGTACTCTAACCATCCGATGAATCGTTATTCTGTCTTTTACTTGTTTAAAATTTGGTGTCCATAGGCATATTTTAGACTACCAATCTTCAAACAGAATCAAAGCAACTCTTGTGGACTTAAGATCAAACATATGCAATGAAATAATACATTATCAGAGGTCCAGTTTAAGCATTCTGATATATGAATAGACTACACTATGTACAGTCTTGTAATGGCCTAGAATGACACTGGAAATCTATACATCTGTGAGACGCTTCCCTTTATTTACACAGTTCTGATTCGCAACTGTGCAGTTCCCAGTTCGCAGGTTCGCCTCTCGAAAATTATCAATGCTGTTATTGAGGTCATCGTCAATCTCCATGTATTCTGACTTGCTGACGACCGACGAGCTGCGACGACTGGAGTTGGAGTCGGATGCGATGTTCGGATTGCTCACTGTGAGGAGCTGTGCCTGTTCATCACCTTCGGTTTCTCTGTGATAGAAATAGTTAAAGTTGGACACAATCACAGGCACTGGAAGCGCAATCGTTAGCACTCCAGCAATGGCACATAGAGAGCCTACTATCTTGCCCCCGATCGTAACAGGGTACATGTCTCCATACCCCACGGTTGTCATCGAAACCACCGCCCACCAGAAGGCGTCTGGGATACTTGTGAAGAAGGAATCCTTCTCTTCGGCCTCTGCAAAATACACCGCGCTGGAAAACAAGATGACGCCGATAAAAAGAAAAAAGATGAGAAGTCCTAGCTCACGCATGCTGGCTTTCAAAGTCTGGCCCAAGATCTGAAGCCCCTTGGAGTGTCTGGACAGCTTAAATATCCGAAACACCCGAACCAAGCGGATAACCCTGAGAATGGCAAGAGACGTGGCCTGCTCTCCTCCACCCTTCAGCTCTTTTCCATCCTCGGGGTCCTCTGCCAACTCCGTTCCGAGCGTTATGAAATATGGAATGATGGACACTATGTCGATCGTGTTCATCATGTTTTTGAAGAAGGCAGGTTTGCTTGGGCAAGCGAAAAAACGGACAATCAACTCAAAAGAAAACCAGATGATGCAGAGTGTCTCCACAACAAAGAAGGGGTCGGTAAAAATATTTGGTTTGTAGTAGAACGTGCTGTTGCCTATCACCTGGAGCCGTCCATGTGGATCCTCTTTCAACTCTGGTAAAGTCTCCAAACAAAATATGACGATAGAAATGAGAATAACCATGACGGAGACAATCGCGATCCCTCTGGCAGGACCTGAGCTCTCGGGATGCTCAAAAAGCAGCCAAATCTGTCTCTGAAACTCATTCTCCGGCAGGGGGCGCTCTTCCTCACGAATAAAGCCCTCATCCTCTCGAAATTTTTCCATAGCTTCTTCTCCGAGCTCATAAAACTTAATTTCCTCCGAGAACATATCCAAGGGTACATTGACGGGTCTTCTTAACCTTCCCCCTGACTGATAGTAGTAGAGGATTGCATCAAAGCTGGGACGGTTTCTGTCAAAGAAGTACTCGTTCCTTAAAGGGTCGAAGTAGCGCATCCTTTTTTTGGGGTTGCCTAATAGGGTGTCGGGGAATTGGGCAAGCGTCTTGAGTTGTGTCTCAAAGCGCAGCCCTGAGATGTTGATGACCACCCGCTCGCAGCACTCGGGGGAATACTGCGAGTCCTGCGGTTGCCCCTGCAGAGTGGAGGACGTCTCGTCTATATTATCTCCAGCAACCACCACAGTCATCCTGGAGATCAAACTCGCAGTACTGGATGGCAGTGGATGTTCAGGTGGGTTGAGTACGCATCCAACGCCCTGCAGTTTGAATAGTCAGTGACCCAACAGGACATCCAGCATCATGTTCCACCAAATGTCGACCATCTCCATGTCCCATGGACCACTGCGCCTACTTCATGTCTTCACCTAGTCAGCCAGAAAATTAAGGGGAGTAATGAGAAACCTCAGATACCATGACAAAATAGAAATATGTCCTATGCCTAGATAGAAAATCCACAGGGATGCGATAAGAAATTTCTACTGGAACCTAATGTATATTTTGAATCATATTTCTTTTGGAATTCAAAAATAAAACCAAGGTTCTTTCAGAACACAAAGTTCCCAACAGGACCATCACGATTTGCCAGTATAAGATAAAAAAAATATATCTGTGAATTTCTTCAGTCCGCTAGCAAGATATTCCAGTAGCGTTCTGGTTAAGACTGCACAATGATATCTAATACGATTCTAAGGATCAAATAAGATCTGATTAAATGAATTTGAAATGGACTTGCTTGTCAAATAGATTTCCAATTGTCCTGAAAGCAAGTTTAACCCTATACAGAACAGTCAGAACATGTATACATATTACTCCAAACATGCACATGCAATATGGTTCTTAGGTACCAAACATTATAATTAATTATTTAATTATTTTTTACTAGCTCTCAGCAAATATCAGGACATTATTTGCCAATATGAACATTATGCATGTATAATGCAGATAATGAGAGTGATACCAAATGATGGCAATGGGATGTTATAAAATGACTGTCTTTGTACTTACGTGGGCAGTCAGATTGAGGAACAGTGCAGGAAAGATCTGCGTAAAACCTCCTATGTGTTATTAAAAATAGATCTCACATTACAGCCTCACATTCATACAGCAAGAATATTATACATCCACAATACACATCCTACTGCCGTCAGACAACAGCAAACTTGCAGTGCTCCTCAAACCCGTGCAGCAGAACAGTGGAGACACAAACAGAGAGAGAGAGAGAGAGCGAGAGGGAGGGTGAGAGAGAGAGAGTGAGTGGGTGAGTGAGTGAGTGGATGTGTAATGCGCAATGCAGACAGACTCCAGCATGTTGCCAAATGTCCTTTTCCACACATCTGATGGGACACACTACAGCTGAAGGAGAAATTCCTGTTTAAATGGTATTTGTTTCTATCATTAGTGTGTCTTTTTGTTCACAATTGACCATAAAAACAGATTAACAAGTATCTACTAATAAATACCAATTTGCATGTAACCTTGAACCAGAATGCTACACTTTTGGTATTTAATTTAGAGTAAAAATGTTTTTTTGGATCATTTTTTTTTTGGAGCACTGAGCAGACTTAGTGTATTTGAAGCATAAAATGTGCTACATGTGGTAACATCTAAATTTAAAAAAATGATTCAGTCAAAATTATTATTTAATATGATTCAAGCAATCTGATGTCATTGCATTCACCAACAAAGGTACATTTAAAGGTTGGATGAAGTAAAAACAACCGCACTTCCATTTTCAAACCTGTGACCTTGGCTTTGCTAGCAGCATGATCTACTTATTTGGCTCATAGTTACATACAAATTGATACTTAATACTTAAATCAGACTGCAAATAATACACCTGAGAGATTGCAGTGTTTTTTTTCTGTATTCGATAACGTTTAGATGCCTTTTTGTGTAGAAATGGAAAGCATTATCTGTTTGGTCAAAGCATCATTGAGATGTACAATGTGAAGACTGTAGCTCTGTGAATATCATCCAGTCCTCAACAGCGCAATCGCTCTCAGTACGAGAGATCAACACAATTCTCCATGGCAACCAGGAGTTAGTAAAAGAGTGAGGAGAGGAGGAGGGAAAACAGGTTTACACACCACTACAGCACTTACAACAAACCTCACACTCATATACGGCGTAAAATGTTTTGTTTATCAGTACTTCCTTTTTTTTTCATGGTTATATCTCAGTCTTCATCTTTAAAGTGTACATTAAATAATGTTGGGGGATGTCACAGTATAAATCAACATTAGAAGTCAACAACTTTAAGTAATAAGAAATTTCCATTCAGTTTCAATAGTTGAGTGAGTAGTTATGTGACATTAAAATGAGGTTAAAAAAGCGAGGTTGTGAGGGATAGACTTTCCGTGTTTTTATGTATGGTCAATTAAATTATTTAGAGAAAAAAATAATAATTACAAAAGAAAAATAATAAAATCTTCAGATGAAAAAGAAATCTCTGTTGGACCACAGTATAGACCTTATTCACAGTAGCACCATCTTTGATTTATAACGGAATCAATGAAAGCGAGGCTGTGAGGGAGAGACATACATCTCTTCAGTGGCTTGTACTGTTATTTAATGTGTTTTTGGATTGTCCTGCTGATGAAACACTTCAAAAATATCTTTCCAAGAAACTTCAGTAGACATAAATCTCCAGACAACATGAGCTGTGGAAAATGATCCATGATCTAGGAGCTTTCTACAGCTTTCTACAGTGGATACCATCGAAAACTACAATGATTTATAGTACAGTTTAAATAGTATTATTATTATATAAGCATTGTTATTTGGCTTAAAGGAACACTCCACTTTTTTTGAAAATAGGCTCATTTTCCAACTCCCCTAGAGTTAAACAGTTGAGTTTTACCGTTTTCGAATCCATTCAGCCAATCTCCGGGTCTGGCGGTACCACTTTTAGCATAGCTTAGCATAGTTCATTAAATCTGATTGGTCATTTTTGAACGAGATGCTAACGGTCTAAAGAGTTTCGATATTTTTCCTATTTAAAACTTGACTCTTCTGTAGTTAGTGAAGTGAAGTGAAGTGAAGTGACATGTGGCCAAGTATGGTGACCCATACTCGGAATTTGTGCTCTGCATTTAACCCATCCAAGTGCACACACACAGCAGTGAACACACACACCGTGAACACACACCCGGAGCAGTGGGCAGCCATTGCTGCGGCGCCCGGGGAGCAGTTGGGGGTACGGTGCCTTGCTCAAGGGTCTCACCTCAGTCGTGGTATTGAGGGTGGAGAGAGCGCTGGACATTCACTCCCCTCACCGACAATCCCTGCCGGACCTGAGACTCGAACCCATGACCTTTGGGTTACAAGTCCGACTCTCTATCCATTAGGCCACAACTGCCCATGATTTACTCACCCTCAAGTCATTCCAGCGTAATAATCAAGGAACTTTGCTGCCATACCATGGGTGCAGCAGGCGCAATGATATTACGCTTGATTATTACACCGGAATGAGAGTATAGTTCCTAGCCATATCGGCCTAGAAAATCACAACTTTTCATTTTCCGTCGGTCTTAGTACACGATGTAACTACAGAAGAGTCAAGTTTTAAATAGGAAAAATACTGAAACTCTTTGGTCATTTTTGAGCGAGATGCTAACGGTCTAATCAGATTCAATGAACTATGCTAAGCTATGCTAAAAGTGGTACCGCCAGACCCTCAGATTGGCTGAATGGATTTGAAAATGGTAAAACTCAACTGTTTAACTCTAGGGGAGTTGGAAAATGAGCCTACTTTCAAAAAAAGTGGAGTGTTCCTTTAAAGACAATGTGAGGAAATATGTTTAAATGTCATGAAAATACTGAATTTCAGCTATACATATAGATCCCTCTGAGCCCCTTCATTTATGGGTCACTCTTGGTACCTTTCATGGTCAAAAGTGACCGAAGCCTTGAAATGTAAATCTTTTTTTTTCTTCTAAGGAAAATCAATGTAATATATTTTGTTCAATATTTTTAATTATTATTATTTAGAATTTTGAGGTGATTTTATGATACTAAGCAATATTTCTAAAGTTTTTATGAGCAATTTATATATATTGAATTTGGGGTAAAGGGATAGTTCACCCAAAAATGAAAATTATCCCATGATTTACTCACCCTCAAGCCATCCTAGATGTATATGACTATCTTTTTTCAGACAAACACAATCAGAGATATTTTAAAAAAATATCCTTAGTCCTCCAAGGTTTATAATGGTTGTGAATGGGCTGTGTTTTGAAGCCAAAAATAATGCATCCATGCATAAAAAAAAAGTAATCCATATGATACCAGGGGGTTAATAAAGGCCTTCTGAAGCGAAGCAATGCATTTTTGTTAGAAATATATCCATATTTAAAACATATTTACGACAATACGCAGAATGCGCAAGTCAATTTGCACCAAATGAACCTGTGACGCGATGTATGGCGCAGGATGTAGGAGTATTGTAAGCAAACAAATAGAAACAAACTCAAGCTCATCTTATCGTATATCGAATTTTTTTTTGCTCTATCCTCCGCGTTTGTCATTACGTTGTGCGTATGGTCGTCCACTGGAAGCTAGTTATTTGAATTTGAAGTTTTAAATATGAATGTTATTCTTACAAAAACACATCGCTTCGCTTCAGAAGACCTTTATTAATCCCCTGGAGTCGTATGGATTACTTTTTTTTGGGATGGATGCATTCCCAGACACATCTGGTACATATGGATTACATGCGGACCAGATATGGGCCAGATCTGAGCCGACACTGTGTTGCTGTCAGGGTTATTTTTTACTTCAAAACGCGGCCATCCCATTCACAACCATTATGAACCTTGGAAGACTAAGGATATTTTTAAATATATCTCCGATTGTGTTCGTCTGAAAGAAGATAGTCATATACACCTATGATGGCTTGAGGGTGAGAAAATCATGGGATAATCATTTTAGGGTGAACTACCCCTTTAAATTTGACCTGGTCATGTTCTTTCAAGTTGTTTTGGAGCAGTTTGTATTGTGAAAAGCACTACAGAACAAAATGCCTTGGATTTAATTCAAGGTCAGACTGCATTAAAGAGCTCCTCACCACAAAACTCATTCCTCTGTTATCTGGCCATGACGTGCTTTCTTCAAGAATCCCCCTCCCCCCCAAAAAAGAGCAATTATTCAAAGCTGCAGCTTAATGTAAAAACCAATGGAATGTAAATTGAATGTAGAATACTATCATACTCTCACGATTGAGTGAAACAAATTCCTCAGAGTATTTCTCGTGTGGAAACCTGCTGATGTGGACTCTCTGCTTTTTGCCTAGCAACAGTCACTAGTGTACTACACGTCTCTGAGAGCCCCGTTCCTCATTTCATTTCAAGGATCCTCCGCAGAGCTCATTTCATTTTCAAAGGGTGATCACATTTACTTTTTCACTCTTGAGGAATCGCGATTATGGGTCCAGTTCATTAATGCCCACAGATCCCCTCACATGAATAAGATCTGCGAGCAGCATTTAGCTTCTCCGTGTTCATTTCAGCAGAAGGACAGCTGAGGAGAGGTGCAGTCTTACAGTATGAATGTAGCACCCCTCCTCCACTCTCATTCATGAATGCACCGGACCGTTATATAACACTTGTGCTCTATTTAAAAGAGCCGTAGCAATGAAGACAGGCAGGAGACTCACGCGGTGCCCTTCAAGACAAACGCCGGAGCCCTAGGGGCTGTTGGGTCAGACCGTTAGGTGCTATTATTAGCTGCGTGTCACACCACAACCAATGGAAATGGAGTAGAACTGACAGATGTATGTGTGTATGTGTGTGTGTGTATTCATTGGTAATGTGCATTCGTGTGTGTGTGTGATGATTGCATCATGAAGCGCACATCGGCCAGAATTACTGCACTGCACCATTCTGCATTAAACACACAAGACACATCATTTATCTTGTTTTCTATAATGTATTCAAATTAGTTTGTGTCCCAGAGACTGCTCAGCTGAGCGTACACATTTGACTTTACAAGAGAATGTCATTATGTCGTCATTGGGGTTATTTTTAGTTCCCATGTCTGCTGGGTTCCCATGGGAGTCCTGTTAACACAAAAATGTAAATGTAAAATTATCACATTTGATCAGATTTCTTTCTTTTCACATTTTCTTTCTTTTCTTTCTTTTATTTATTTGTTTCTCTTTTTAGTAATAAATAGCGGCTTTCGCACCGGAGGAACCTTTTCGTAGTTCCCTATTGGCTGAAGTACCTGGATTTTGCTGTGTTCGCGCCACAGAAACTAGAATCGATTTTAGTTCTAGGAACTCCTTTTGGGGGAAATAAATTAGCTCCTACTTCAGAGTAGGGTCTAAACCAGCACTATAGGAACTGTAAGTGATGTGAGTGTACGTTGATTGGTCAAACGCATGTAAAACATCGGCACCCGGCATATTTTAAAAAGCATACTGTCCTCCAAAAAAAAAAAACGACCCTAGAGGTCGTTTTTCAAGCACCTTATTATGACCTATATTTACGTTTTAAAGTCATGCGCCCTCTAGCTGGCGTAAAAATAATGACAGTGTCGTGTTACGTCTGTCGTCATGAAATGACGTATGACTATCGTTACCAATCAAAATGCGTGTTCATTTAAATGCAATGTGTGGACTTTTTACACCATTTGTCCTATTTCCCTTTAGCAAAACTAATTTTTTTCATTAACGACTACACTGACCCTAACCCTAAACCTACCCTAAGTGATTTATAGCTCATATACACTTTATGAGCACATGCGTTCCCTGGGATCGAACCCATGATCACATAATTGCATATTGTTATATATTGCAATGCTCTGCCAATTGAGCTATGCAAAACCAGAAATATTACACAGATAAAAGGGAACAATGCATTAAAATGAAAGTGTCCTGTTGTCGATAGGCGCGCAACTTTCAGGAAAGTGACAAACAACCTATATAGGCGTATTGGTTGGAGAACATGTTGCTAAAAAGCCGTGTACATATTTACTTATTTACTTCACGAACATGGAAAATTGCGATAACGGCATTTACCTGTTGTCTGCAGGGTTGTGTTCTTTTCTCCGCCTCGATGATATGTAACACTGAAAGTTGTCATAGGAGATTTTGCCTCTTAGCCCCACTTTTTGCTCTTTCAGTCTCGTAAATTATGTGTTTACATTCCATCTCTGTTATCACAAAACCCACGACACAACAAACACAGCTCCGTTCACGACATCTTCCATCCACCGGTTTTTAGCGTTTGTAAATGACGCCGCTTAAAGACGCAGCTGTCGGCTGCTTCAGAGTTCCTATTCCCGGTGCGAATGCAACCAGGAACATGGCCTGGGGGAGAAATTAGTTCTAGGAACTAGCCACTAGGATAGTTCCCCGAGAACTAAGTTCCTAGAACTATTCGGTGCGAAAGCTCTATGTTTGTTAAATAATACTGACCAGCTGGACATAGTAACTGGCTCAACAATGGTATCAATATGGGGTGAGATTATCTGTTTTTCAACTAATGGCAGATGGGGAGTGATCAGGAAACCTGTTTGAAAACAGTCATTATTGGTTGTGCAGTTCCATTTGGTGATGAATGTTTGCTTTCTTCTTTTTTTCTTTCAGGAACTGTAGCATTTGCAGGATTTATTTAGTTACGGACCCAAGAATTAGAGCACCTTGTGCACCCCAGTGGACTGTATGCTGGCTTCTGGGTTTCTTCATTGTCATTCTCAAGTGGGAAGGACATTTAAAGTAGATGTCAAAATGTATCAAATATTTTGACTTGAAAATTAATCTATAGCCGCGGTTACACCACAAGAACTTTCCCCAGGAACTAGGAACTTTGTGGTGGTACTCGGTGTGTTTTGACCGCAGCCAGGAACCAGGGTCTAAATGAAGTTCCAGGTAAAAAATTCCCCCTCGGAAAGTACCTGCTTGCTAGGTAGTACTTTTTCAAAGTTCCGGAATGCTGAACATGCTTATTGGTTGAGTTCACACAGCATTTTGATTGGTTGACTCCACACAGCATTTTATTTCAACCATTGTCTGTTGCGGTGTGTGCAGTAAGAGTTGTTTGCTATTCGAATCAACAATAGAGTTTAAAAAATACGACCGAGGCTTTATTAAGCTTATATGCGGAGGGCGAAATCCAGTGGGAACTGGAAAGTCGCGAACAGTCCTACGTCACCGAACTATCTTCACGGTACTTTAGACTGCTATGGAAACGCAGCTAGCAATAGGTCTGGGGGGGGGAAATTTCCTGGGACAAATTGTTCCAGGTAATTTTGGTGGAAACGCAGCTTATCACAGCAAAAATCCAAGCATTTGATTTGTGATCAGCAATGGAGTCCAATAATGGTCCAGATCACTAGTAATTCCTGCAGAGTGGTAACGAGTGCATTTTATGCATTTTATGATCATGTTCAGTCTAAAAAAAAAAGACAATTGCTTCCTTGTCACTGACATGTTGACATTGTAATTGGTGAATAGTGATTAATTCGGTAACACTTTATATAATAAGTATACAGTAATAAAGTACTTACAAATAATTTGCAAACAATTACTTTATAGTTAATAAATAGTTAATATATTGTAGTCTCTACATTGGTAATATATTAATAGGCTATATACAAATAGTGAGTTCTTCATTTATTGTCACTGTAATTAACAAATTATTATTGTTTAATTACCTAGAAATAAATAAGGTTCTAGAATTTTGAATAAACAAACGAACAAACCAGCAATTAGTCTACATACAGTAGTGGCTAAAAGTGATGTCCGGAGGGGATTTATGTTTTAATGACCCTACAAGTTCGATTAAACCATCAAAATATAAGCAAAATATTTTAGACCTACATTTTTTATACATATTTTAAATTACATAAAAACAAAACACTTGTCACATATCTAATAACGCTATGAAGTCCGAAACAAAGACTAACAGAAAACGGGCTCAATATACAAACAAAATTCAATGAGTGACAGGTGCAGTGCATTAGACAATTAATGAAAAACCATGGAAACTTTGGCTGCGTCCAAAATCGCATACTCTCTTGAGTAGGTACTTATTTGGAATAAGTTATTACTTCATGACCGCTATATAGTATGAATTTGTGTAGTATGAATACTACATTCGCCATGTTGCCCTTATCACATGACCTACAGCGTCAGTTACTTCACCACCATTCACAAATCCTCTCCCGTGGCCTCATGGGATAGTAAAGTGTCCATCATATGCACACTTCAGAATCTCGGAGAAAGTAGTAGGTCATCCGGCTACTTTTTGCCTACTCTTTTATGAGTACTGTGAATTCGAACATACTTCATATCACATACTGTTTTTCGCCTACTATATAGTAGGGAAGTATGCGATTTCGGATGCAGCCAAAACACTAACATGGGTAAAACTCAAACTAAACTCAAACACAATCCAAACATGATAACACTAAACTAGTAAGGTATTTATCTGACAAAATGATTTGCCAAAAAAGGCAAACTACAGCTACAGGTTTTATTTTACAATGCAAAAAAAACCAAAAAAAGTTCACAGGAAAAAGCTAGACATCACTTTTGCCTCTTCTTTACATACTGTACATGCATAGCACATACATACATACATACATAAATCAAAGAAATGTTATGGCATAAACTGAATAAGAAATATTTAAGATTGTCAAGAGATGTAGCAAATCAGTGGCAAAAAGCATGTGAATATCTCAGAAATTCATAAATATTTCTCTACAATTGTCAGCTGTTGCAAAAAGAAGCCATTTAAAGGATTAGTTCACTTCCAAATAAACTTTTCCTGATAATTTACTCACCCCCATGTCATCCAAGATGTTCATGTCTTTCTTTCTTCAGTCGAAAAGAAATTAAGGTTTTTGATGAAAACATTCCAGGATTATTCTCCTTATAATGGATTTCAATGGCCTCCAAACGGTTGAAGGTCAAAATTACAGTTCCAGTGCAGCTTCAAAGGGCTTTAAACGATACCAGACGAGGAATAAGGGTCTTATCTAGAGAATAGATCGGTCATTTTTGATTTTTTTTTTAAATGAATATGCTTTATATAAAAAAAATTATCGCCTGTAAGTAGAATAGGGAAGGCGTAGGACATACAGCATAAGCTTTTTGAAGAATACGAAAGTGCGGTTTTGGTGGAATCACTTGGAAGGCGATCATTTGTTTATATAAAGCATATACATTAAAAAAAAATTTGAAAATGACCGATCGTTTCTCTAGAGAAAAAAACCCTTATTTCTCGTCTGGTATCGTTTAAAGCCCTTTGAAGCTGCACTGAAACTGTAATTTTGACCTTCAACCGTTTGGAGGCCATTGAAGTCCACTATAAGGAGAATAATCCTGGAATGTTTTCATCAAAAACCTTCATTTCTTTTCGACTGAAGAATGAAAGACATGAACATCTTGGATGACATGGGGGGGGAGTAAATTATCAGGAAAATGTTATTTGAAAGTGAACTAATCCTTTAAGTTATTTTTAGATTCTATATGCTGTAAGAATGTTTTGTACATGTTGTTATAATGACAAATTCAAGTCCTAAATGTAGGAGATCAGACAGAAATAGTATTCAAAGGGATTTATTGCATACATTCTGTACGTTTATGATTCAAATATATATAATATATATATAACCTCAGGTATACAACATACTCTCATATATATATAACAACATCTTTAGCAAAATTACTGTATGCCATACATTTACATCATTAACTAGACATTTAATTCATCACCCTGCTGAGCAAGAAGACTAGACAGAAGACACTACTGGACATTTAGCAGACTCCTGATTGAAACTCACTTAAGGTCTCTGATATATTTTACATGATAAAAAGCCTAATGATTCATTACATAAGCAGGATGATAAAAAGCCTAATGATTCATTACATAAGCAGGAAGAACATGACAGCAGACAATAGATAGCACAGGAACTACTCATACACATCATACTGGACATTTCAGACACATTTGTACAGTGTTAACAGAGTGCTGAGGCTCTTCAGATGGACACAAACACACATGCGGTATGAAAACACACAGGAGTGGACAATCTGACAAGTTTGAAGCTCGACATTGTGTCCTAACCAGATGCGACATATCATACATTTGTTCTGCATTNTTTTGTCAGTCCCTTGTTTTTTGTTTTGTTCCGCTGGGTTGCCCCGCCCACAGTGAAATCTCATTGGTTCAAAATCCTGCTTTCACATAAGCATCAACTATGTTCTGATTGGTTACGACTGTCGAATCGTGAAGCATTGTTGCTTTCAGAAAATATGAGTACTGAAAATATATTAAGTTGCGACTGGTTTGTTATCGGATTTTTGGCGAATTGAACTAGATCTGTTTATCGTCATTTGGGTTTATGCTAATGTATTTCTGTTGCCATTTTAGATTCTAAGCTCCTGAAAACTAAATATACGTCAAGTTTATTGATTTAAAGGAGTTCAGTTCAAGAATTTGTGGCATGAAAAAATACACTTGTCCCAAAAATCTAGGTTACATGAGATATTTACAATGGATGTGAATGGGAACAATTTTGGAGGATTTAAAATAGTAATCAACATTATGCCAACATTAAGTGCTGTCGATTGAGTTTAACTTGCACTGAACCGGGAACATTTCATTAACTGCAAAAAGAAGTCTTTGTACTGGCATTGCTTAAAAGTTGAAACATGGGAATCAATCTTAGAAACTCAGGATGTTACATGAGCGTATATGAAGAATATTACAATCCCAGGAAGACTTTGAGTGCAATACATTCATATTACAGAAGGAATCAATGACATCATCTTCTCAATATACATGTTTAGCAATTTCAGTTTTAATCTCTGATGATATGATACATGATATAAGGCACTAGTAAAGAAAGATACTTACATGAACAACCACATAACATCATGTGCAAAGCAACAATATCAGTCATTGTATTCATACGATTTATCATGCATTATTGCTTTCTATGAGCAAATAAAAGACGAATATGGTACTAAACTGTGCAACACTTTGCCCATATAATTATTTCTCACAATATATATTCAGCTTATGTAATGGAGTGCTAATATGTTTCCCTGCTTTGCATATATACCACTTCATATAGGATGTCGTATATAAATAAGGTGGTATTAAAGGAACATGTCTGAAATATGTTTCTTGCTTTGCACACTTAATTAGGCAACATGTGTGAGTACATGCAGTCGACAGTCAGCAGAGATATGACTGAACATCTATGTACATAAGAGGCATAGAAAACACATGTGCGGATATCAGAGATGTGTAGGGAATGATGTAAGCTTTATGAACGGAGTGTCACGTTTGAAGAATCATGCCGTGATGTGATATGCTGAAGTTTACTAAACCCTGCAGCCTGTGTATATATGTGACGCTCTGCAAAACTGACAAAACATCAATGTCAACAGCATCCATAACCACAGGATAGAAGACACCGGGGTAATTGTGATATTTTTTTACGCTTTCCTTCTGAAAACCACAGCAAATATGCCTGCTATTTTTTGAGATAAACATCTGATTTAACACAAGATGTCCATGTTAAAGTCTGAAGCAAAAGATATTAAAGGGTTAGTTCACCCAAAAAGGACATTTCTGTCATTAATTACTCACCCTAATATCGTTTCACACCTGTAAGACCTTCGTTCATCTTCGGAAAACACAAATTAAGATATTTTTAATGAAATTAAAACCCACCACTTTCAAGGTCCAGAAAGGTACTAAAGACATCGTTAAAACAGTCGACGTGACTGCAGTGGTTCAACCTTAATGTTACGAAGCAACGAGAATACTTTTGGTGCGCAAAAACAAAACAAAAATAACGACTTTATTCAACAATCTCTTCTCTTCTGTGTCGCTTCTGTGTCTGTTTACGTTCAGCGCTTCCAGGTTCTACGTCAGAACGGCGAGTCATTATTGGCCGGCTCCTGCGTCAGCATCACACGCATGCGTCATGCTGCTCACGTAAACAGCGTCGGCCAATAATGAGCCGGCGTTCTGACGTAGAACCTGGAAGCGCTGAACGTAAACAGCGTACGTTTTTGTTTTGTTTTTGCGTACCAAAAGTATTCTTGTCGCTTCATAAAATTAAGGTTGAACCACTTCAGTCACGTCGGCTATTTTAACGATGTCTTTAGTACCTTTCTGGACCTTGAAATTGCTTCAATTGCTGTCTATGAAGAAGTCAGACAGCTCTCGGATTTCATCAAAAATATCTTAATTTGTGTACCGAAGATGAACGAAGGTTTTACGGGTGTGGAACGACATGAGGCTGAATACTTAATGACAGAAATTTCAGTTTTGGGTGAACTAACCCTTTAACCCACTTCAAAATAACAGCACTTCTTAATTATTAAAAGTTATCTCTTTCATTTTTATCCACTTTATTTTTCAATGTGGAAGCTATTTCCTGTGAATGTCCAAGACTTACGGTTCATTAGCCACAATAGAGTGCTGAAGGGATGATGTATTTTTGTAGGCTAAAACCCAGGCCTTCCATCGTCTTGAAGTTGATGGGATTTGCCAAAACTTAATATAGTTACGAATTTGTACTAAACTCATCTAAACACTAGTCTGTATTTACAGCCTCGTTGTGTTTATAATCACACTCCTGCAAACTATATTTTTTAAATAAAGACTGAAAGAGTTGTCGGAAGTCATGCAACTATGGTGCAGTTCGTTTATAGCCTACGTTTGTATTTAGACTTGTTAATTTGTGAAGATTATCATAATGAACAAATCATGTAAGAATCACAAACTTTTGTTGGTCACAGGGCGTATTTTCTGCAGTAATCCAAAAACTAATGGAAAAATCCTTTTCGGTTTGTGTCAAGGAAATGAGGCTGAAACTAAAGTATGGGCTGGCCTACAAAAATACGTCATCACTGCAGCGCTCTACAGATAAATAATAACTAGTAGAATAATAAAGTACAGTAAATGGTCAACTCATTTCAGAAACAAACCAGTGTATTTATGATAACAATGATTAAAATAATATGGTAACAAATACCAGTTTGCATTATCAATATACAGCTAAAATAACTGAAAGCGACTGACCCTGGAAGCCTCGACGCATTCAAGTTAAAAATGGCCATGCCTGCTCTTACGTTAAAAATAAGGTGGATACTAATTCTGTTATTTGAAAATTAGTTAAACAAATTTCATTAAACAGTATTTATTAGCTGAAGAATTCAACACTAGTCAACTAGATAATACGGCATGTCCAATACCGTTCCATCATTAATAAATAACTCTCTCTCATTACCATTTCAGTCATATCTGACTCTTAGTGATTCTGTGACTATCTCTCACCATACGCGATAGACTGTCCATGAATTTTCTTGGCAATGTTTTTTTCCGGGGTAGGTTGCCAGGTCTTTCCCCAACCCTCCCCATTACATGGCTTGTGACTCACACACACACATTCACACCTATAGCCAATTTGGCATGTTCAGTCCAACTAACTTGCATGTCTTTGGACTGTGTGTGGGAAACCACACTGATACGGGGAGAACATGCAAAATTAACATTGAAAGATGGGACTTGAACAGGGGACCTTCTTGCTGTGAGGCGACAGTGCTACCCACTGAGCCACCGCGCTGCCCAATAAATAACTACTATTAACTAACAAGAAACCGATTAATGAAGTAATAGCGCTCAGTTGAATGTAGTAGATCACTATTAGCTAATCAATAACTACTATTTTTCTGATACCTCCCAGAGAACTACTAAGAACTACTACACAACAAAATCCTCAGAGTTAAATCAACTCTGCTCAGAGAACATATGGTCCCTCTCTACATAGAGTTAAAAGAACACTGAAGCAGAGTTAAAGTTAATAAAATATGCTGTTTGTGGAGTTATTTAATCAGATCTTTAGAGATTTAATGTCTTTTATCTTCAGTTGATTTCATCTAAGGCTGTGGCTGGAAGTCCTTTGTAGTTATTGTGTTTTTCTCCAGTGATTCTGCTTGTTAACAGCAGGTGTTCATCACCAATGTTCAATCATAACTTAATCACTTAATTATCTCATTAACTTTAACTCTGCTTCAGTGTTACTTTAACATTATATAAAGAGGGACCATATGCAATCTGAGCAGAGTTGATTTAACTCTGGGGATTTTGCTGTGTATGTACAAGGTTCATAATTATTGTGAATAATGCATGTTGTATAATTAATTCTAAAGTTAAGATCATGGTAACCCACTAGTTTACTATAGATGTTACCAAATTACTATCAAATACCTTACAAAAAATGCAAAAGCTTGCAATGACCTCAGTCATTACAAGAGAGCTTGCGTGTTTTCTAGTTTACTAGTATTCTCTTTCATGTTTTAGAATACTGATCCAAATAATTAATAATTCCTTCTGAAGGATTTGGTAATACTTGAGTCATTAATGGGTTACCATGATCTTCACTTTAGAATGAATTATACATTATGCATTATTCACATTAATTATGAATCTGTATATAGTAGTTCTTAGTAGTCCTATGAACAAATAGTAATTATTGATTAGCTAATAGTGAACTACCAGATTTGACTAAGTGTTATAACTAATTCATTCATTTGAGTTTCTTTTTAGTTAAAAGTAGTTACTAGAATGTTATTAGTGCGTTACTCATTTGTTCATGTGTAGTTATTCATTAATGACGGAACAGTATTCTACAGTGTTACCGAAATCAGTTAAACAGGCCTACCTCAAAATCTTTTTTTTTTTTCTTACAATGATCGCAGCAGAGAGAGAATGATCTTTTTTAGAGAGAGTATTAGAGAGTCACTCTGGCTTATTTGTGACTGTATCACAGTTGTTTCTGGTGTCCTCTACCCTGGGGTCTCTTATCATATAGATCATTACAGTAATGATAAAATGAATGTGTTAGTAAGTAAATGTTTGTATCACAGCTCAATATCAAGTCTAGTCACTGGGCGGCAGCCAACATGAGAACCAGCATGTTTAAAACACATGAGTAAAGCTGTTTTGCGCATTTTATATTGATATATTATGTCTCTTTATGCCAAATATGAAATGATGGACCAAACAATATTGATTTATAATTCACAAATGAATTGCTCAAATTTGGTCAAATTGATTCACAAAGGGGAAAAACTTTTAGTAAAATGATGTGTTGGTGATGTTGGAATCATTTGACACAATTTAATTAATTGAAAATTGCTGTATTGTAAAAATTTATATAAAATGCATTGTACTACAAACATGAAATTCTGAGAACCATTCTGAGTGATTAAACTCATTAAAATAAACTGTCCACAAAAATGAATCCATTCCGGTCATTACTGCTCTGTCTGTCCTATTTTTATCCAACAGTAATGTCCAATTTAGATGCAGAGAACAGATGATACATGTTAATTAAAACTAGCTTGCAAATGAAATGAAAGAGTGAAAATAATGGCAGTGTAAAGAAATCATTATGAAGCATCCTGAAGCTTCCACATGGAAAAAATCAAAGCATTAATAAAGCTTTCAGATGCAGAGAGATGAGCGAAATTATGTCCTGGATGCAGGACATTCATTTGACATGATGCATATTGTATGTATGTGAAGTCAGCATTTCAGGAGTTAAAATGGATGCAGTACATTTGTGTTTGTGAACAGATGTGAGTTGAATAATTAATTTAAATAGGGACATTATGTTTATATACATTTCGCCTAGGGAAATATAATGTCATACAATCAGTATCATCATCAGCATATACATGTCACATTGCAACTTCCCATATTTTACCTAATACAATTTAACTTCATAGTCCTACACATCGCTATTATCAGAAAACAGGCTTAATACATTTCAATCACTTAATTCTGTTGTGGGCATGAATTTTTACTTGCTATCTTTACACTATTATTCAGTGTCATATTTCTACTTGACTTCTAGCATTGAGATATGAAAAACACACTGCCAACAGTAATAAGGGGAAATACAACATACTGTTTGCTCGAGTTGTTTCCAGAAATAAGGCTTGTGATCTGCTTGACGTAACTCAACACAGCGAGGTAAACGCACAGTAAAACAGCCAATCAGGACAGTGAGGTAGATGCTTTCAGTGATGGGCGATTCTGAAACTATATCAATAATCATAAAAGAAATAAAGACACAAACCCTTAGCAACCTTTGTGCTTCAGTGTTTGTACAGCATAAAACACTTGGAGGAGGAAAGGTGGCATAATCATGACAGAATTTCTACATGTCTACACATTTCCTTTTCACTTTTTAATTAAACTGAGTGAAAAAAGAAAGAAAATTGAAAATGATTTAGCAAAATTTTAAAAAGCTAGAAAAATAACCTATCACCAGTTTAACCGATTCCATTTTTATATAAAACCTATACTTTAAAAAAATAGATATTTAACAATGTTAACCTCAACAGTCAAGTAATTTGTTGTCATTTATAGTTGTTCCCACTGACTACTGAGTTTGTTGACAAAAAATATATAATAATAATAATAAAAAAAGAATAATATAAATTAACAAAATGATCAAGATTTATTCCATGCCCAACTTTCTATGCATGCCATAAAATGTTTTGGTATAGCACATGATCTGCAATGTTTAAACATGACATACTGCTGGTCTGAAGACATATATGTATACATGTTCACGTGTACACACTCACACACACCTGTCCCAGTAGCATGGTGTTGTTTTGGGGGCAAATAAACATCAGGAAGCATCTCACGAATTTGTGCATGTAATCTCTGATTTCAAGTAAATTGTTTCTACCTCAATGCGCTTCAAAGTATCTTCTTTATCTTCACCACGATATCTCGTTTTCCATGTTTCCTCATGGTTAATTTCCACATTACACAACATGATTCCTTTTGAGTCATTGTACATAATTCCTTAGATAGGAACAAATGAATGCTGTTTAAATGCAAACATGTGAAGTTTGTTTTGTCCCATATAGTGCTGCTCTGGTGAAGGTTCATATTGTCTTTGATGATATTGTGCTGCTTATATATGCAGATCTGTAAGATGGAAAGTCCATATTCATGACTGTACCTGTAAATCAAAAGAGAACAGAACTCTTATCCATAATACAGTATATTGACAGAACCACATTTATTTTACATTTACTAAAGGAATCCATTATTTCATTGTCTTTATGAAAGTTGTTTATGACAGTACTATTCTTATATTTAAAATATTTTAAAAGATGTTACTTTATTTTAGCATGACTTGAACACCAAGAAGCCAGGACCAGAACTATCAATTTTAAAATACATAATATAAACAGTCTTTATAGAAAGTGTTCTTGCACTAAATTGTAGAGGAAATGAAAACAGTTAATACATTAAGACAGGGTTTTCCAAAGGGGGATTCACATAGTGTAAAAAAATACAAGTTAACACTTTATTAATTTCAATGGTCGAAATAAAAATTAAACTCATCAATCCTACATTAAATCTAGTTTTATATTATTGTATCTTTTTTCAATTTCATTCAGGATTCACATGAAATAATTGGAATAAATAAACTAGGCAGTTAAATGGGAAGCAGTAACACCACAATCAGTAATGTCATGACAGTAACATTACACTCAGCAATGGCAGCACTGACAATAAAAACCACTGACCGTAACAGCACCAATAGTAACACCATAAGAGTAATAACACCTACAGTAAAACCTTCAATAGAAACATTACTACTGACTGCAATACCCTCAAGAGTATCACCACCATTAACAGAAAAATCACCGTCTCTAACGGCATCGACAGTAGCCACTGACAGTAACACCATCCCCACTGACAGTAACACCATCGACAGTAAAACCAATGACAGTAATACCATTGACAATAAAAAACACTGACAGTAACACCACTAACAGTGCGACCACTGACAGTAACACCATCAACAGTAAAACCATTGACAGTAACACCACTAACAGTGCGACCACTGACAGTAACACCATCAACAATAAAACCACTGACAGTAACACCACTAACAGTGCGACCACTGACAGTAAATAAAACCACTGACAGTAACACCACTAACAGTGCGACCACTGACAGTAACACCATCAACAATAAAACCACTGACAGTAACACCATAGATAATAAAACTACTGACAGTAACACCATCGACAGTAAAAACCACTGACAGTAACACCATTGGCAATAAAAACCACTGACAGTAACACCACTAACAGTGCGACCACTGACAGTAACACCATCGACAATAAAACCACTGACAGTAACACCATAGATAATAAAACTACTGACAGTAACACCATCGACAATAAAACCACTGACAGTAACACCATCAACAATAAAACCACTGACAGTAACACCATAGATAATAAAACTACTGACAGTAACACCATCGACAGTAAAAACTACTGACAGTAACACCATCGACAGTAAAAACCACTGACAGTAACACCATCGGCAATAAAAACCACTTACAGTAACACTATTGACAGTAAAAACCACTGACAGTAACAGCATTGACAGTACCACCATTGACAATAACAGCATTGACAGTAAAACCACTGAAAATAAAGAAACAGATAGTACCACCACTAACAGTAACACCATTGACAGGACAACCACTTACAGAAACACCACCGACAGTAAAATCATTTACAGAAACACCATTGATGGTAAAAACCACTGACAGTAACACCATCGACAATAAAACCACTGACAGTAACACCATCGACAGTACAACAACTGACAGTAATCCCACAGATAGTACCAGCACTTACAGTAACACTATTGATAGTAAAACCACTTACAGTAACACCACTGACATTAAAACCACTGACAGTAACACCATTGACAATAAAACCACTGACAGTAACACCATTGACAGTAAGAACCACTGACAGTAACGCCATCGACAGTAACACCATCGACAATAAAAACCACTGACAGAAACACTGTCGACAATAAAAACCACTGACAGAAACACTGTCGACAATAAAAAACAATGACAGTAACACCATCAACAATAAAAACCACTGACAGTAACACCATCGACAGTACAACAACTGACAGTAATCCCACAGATAGTACCAGCACTTACAGTAACAGTATTGACAGTAAAACCACTTACAGTAACACTATTGACATTAAAACCACTGACAGTAACACCATCGACAATAAAAACCACTAACAGTAACACCATCGACAGTAAAAACCACTGACAGTAACGCCATCGACAGTAAAAACCAATGACCGTAACACCATCAAAAATAAAAACCACTGACAGTAACACCATTGACGGTAAAATCCAATGACAGTAACACCATCAACAATAAAACCACTGACAGTAACACCATCGACAGTAAAACCACTTACAGTAACACCATCGACAATAAAAACCACTGAGAGTAACACCATTGACGGTAAAACCACTTACAGTAACACCATCGACAATAAAAACCACTGACAGTAACACCATCGGCAATAAAAACCACTGACAGTAAAACCACTTACAGTAACACCCTCGACAATAAAAACCACTGACAGTAACACCATCGGCAATAAAAACCACTGACAGTAAAACCATCGACAATAAAAACCACTGACAGTAACGCCATCGACAGTAAAAACCAATGACAGTAACGCCATCGACAATAAAAACCACTGAGAGTAACACCATTGACAATAAAAACCACTGACAGTAACACCATCGACAATAAAAACCACTGACAGTAAAACCACTTACAGTAACACCATCGACAATAAAAACCACTTACAGTAACTCCCTCGACAGTAAAAACCACTGACAGTAACACCATTGACGGTAAAAACTAATGACAGTAACACTNAACACTATTGATAGTAAAACCACTTACAGTAACACCACTGACATTAAAACCACTGACAGTAACACCATTGACAATAAAACCACTGACAGTAACACCATCGACAGTAAAAACCAATGACAGTAACACCATCAAAAATAAAAACCACTGACAGTAACACCATTGACGGTAAAATCCAATGACAGTAACACCATCAACAATAAAACCACTGACAGTAACACCATTGACGGTAAAATCCAATGACAGTAACACCATCAACAATAAAACCACTGACAGTAACACCATCGACAGTAAAAACCAATGAGAGTAACACCGTTGACGGTAAAACCACTTACAGTAACACCATCGACAAAAAAACCATCGACAGTAAAAACCACTGACAGTAAAACCACTTACAGTAACACCATCGACAATAAAAACCACTGACAGTAACACCATCGGCAATAAAAACCACTGACAGTAAAACCATCGACAATAAAAACCACTGAGAGTAACACCATTGACAATAAAAACCACTGACAGTAACGCCATCGACAATAAAAACCACTGAGAGTAACACCATTGACAATAAAAACCACTGACAGTAACACCATCGACTATAAAAACCACTGACAGTAAAACCACTTACAGTAACACCATCGACAATAAAAACCACTTACAGTAACTCCCTCGACAGTAAAAACCACTGACAGTAACACCATTGAAGGTAAAAACTAATGACAGTAACACTACTTACAGTAAAACCACGTACAGTAACGCCATCAACAATAAAATCCACTAACAGTAGCACCATCGACAGTAAAACCACTGACAGCAACACCACTTACAGTAACACCATTGACAATAAAAACCACTGACAGTAAAACCACTTACAGTAACACCATCGACAATAAAAACCACTTACAGTAACTCCCTCGACAGTAAAAACCACTGACAGTAACACCATTGACGGTAAAAACTAATGACAGTAACACTACTTACAGTAAAACCACGTACAGTAACGCCATCAACAATAAAATCCACTAACAGTAGCACCATCGACAGTAAAACCACTGACAGCAACACCACTTACAGTAACACCATCGACAATAAAAACCACTGACAGTAACACCATCGACAATCAAAACCACTTACTGTAACTCCCTCGACAGTAAAAACCACTGACAGTAACACCATTGACGGTAAAAACTAATGACAGTAACACTACTTACAGTAAAACCACGTACATTAACGCCATCAACAATAAAATCCACTAACAGTAGCACCATCGACAGTAAAACCACTGACAGCAACACCACTTACAGTAACACCATTGACGGTAAAAACCACTGATAGTACCACCACTTACAGTAAAAACCACTGACAGTAACATCATTGACATTAAAACCACTGGCAGTAACACCACTGACAGTAAAACCAACAACAGTAACGGCACTGACAGTAACACTACTACTGCACACTTACCAACAACACCATTCAAAATGGCCATTTAAAAAAATCTAATATTTAAGACCAAAATGTAACATGTGGATGTTACTCAGTGTTTGGTCAGTATCTACCAAAGAGGTCTATAATACCTAAAGAAAGCTACCCATGAGCATTCTCATTCATCTAAACGGCAAGTCTTTTGTGACTAATTGTGACTTGTGGGCGCTAAGTTATGGCTTTTTTTAAGCAAATTACCTGAGCCATTAATGCTATGTGGCTAATGGCTCTGAGCCGCAGAAATGTCATGACACTGATTGGCTGATGGCATCAAAAGAACATGCAGTCTTTAATTTTCCATCCTTTTGATGCTTTTATATTGCAGTAACATCATTAAATTAATTTCTGGCAAAGATACTACATTATACAACAGATCTTTTGGCTATATTTATTGCTTTATTAACTGTGAAAATGTCTGATTATATAGCACTGACATATTTTCATTCTCCTAGAGAATTAAATATTTAAAAGAATATTTATATTATTAAATATTAAATATGTATACTGAAATTATTAAATATTAGCATTATTAAATATTCATTATACGATCATACATATCATAGTCATAATTATCTGTCATATTTAAAAAGTCTTATAAAAAAAATAGCAATTGTAGAATGATCCAGCTATATTAGCCTTTCTTCCATGTTCTGTATAAAATCACATGTATGACAAATCTTTCTTAACCTGAGTATCTAGATGGGAAATTCTCAAATACTAGAGTATAGCAGAGTGTTGAGTTTAATAGTGTGTCCTTTCTCATGCCCTTGAGAGTGCAAATCTGAACCCATATGTTCTCTCATCATTTTAGGATCTCAACTCCTGTATCACTAAATTTCTCCCTTATTTTCTTCTTTGATTTCATCAACATACCCATGAGAAATGTACATCTGGAATGATTTTTTTATAATGTCCCATCCACAATAATGGTTCTCAGGAACATCTAATTGTACATTTCCAAAATTTGACTACTTGAAATGTATGATGAATATAAAATAAAACGTGTTGTATATCTAAGATTATTTTATGTTAAACCGAAGCAAGAAAGTCATACAGGTTCAGAGTAAATGATGACAAAATATTCATTTTTGGGTGAACTAACCCTTTCAGCGGTCAATCGGGAATAGCTTAAGAACTTAGGCCCGGTTTCACAGACGAGGCTTAGATTAAGCCAGTGGCAAGTTGCATAAACTGCTTAGACTAGTCTTACAAGTTAGTCATGTTATTTTTTTTCTTCAAGATGGGTCATAATTTTTTTAAAGTCAGTTACATAAAATGGTAGATTGGTCTCATTTGAATCCGAAAAGTAACTGATTAGCCCTAACTAATTGCTAGTTGGTCAGACTAGTTTGAAATCACCCCTATATCCCTTAAATAGGGCACTATTTGAGGGGACAGCCATTTGAGTGGTGGCACTTATTCAATCCCACGATGCATCGCAATAACGAATGTACAACTGATGCATGCTCAATATCAATTGTATACCCATACAATTCATCAGTTGAATACCCATAATGCACTGTGAGAATCGGGCGGCAAATTAATTCCTGTGTCTGACCAGAAGATGGCGCCCGCAAGCTGAATCATCCATCCATCCATTTTCCAAACCACTAGTCCAATTCCAAAGGCAGCAGCCGTGCCGGCGCACTCAGGGCCCTATTTTAACAATCTAAGCGCATGGTCTAAAGCGCACGGTGCAAGTGCGCTTAGGGCATGTCCGAATCCACTTTTGCTAGTTTTTCAGGATGGGAAAAATGGTCAGCTCGCCTGGCGCTTGGTCTAAAAGGTTTGTCCCTGTTCTCTTAATGAGTAATGGGTGTGTTTTGGGTGTAACATGCAATAAGCCAATCAGAGTCTCATCTCCCATTCCCTTTAAAAGTCAGCTGCACTTCCGCCATGGCGGATTCGCTATTTACATGGCGGAATTTGCAAGCAGAAAAACTGAACGCTTCTCTAGTGAGGAAATGGATCTGCTCGTGTGCGAGGTTAAAGCGCGTGAGCAGACCATCTATGGGACAAGCCGGATTCCACCAAAGAATTTTTATCTTTATGCGCACAATAATAATCTTTTACATTGTAATCCTTTTCTTTTTAAAATTTGGCATGTTTGTGTGCTGCTGCGCATCCCTGTGTGTGTAATAAGAAGAGTGTACGGGCGTTATGCACCCGCATATAGGCGCATATTACTAACGCGCTCTTTAAATAACAAAACAAATATTGTGCCATTGACTTTAGACCAGGTTTCAGTTGGTCAATGGTACAGTCTAATTCAGTTGCCTCAAAATAGCAATATGTCAACAATGCGCCTGAACACACCTCGTTTTCAGACCAGCACGTCTATGGGCCCTATCATACACCCGGCGCAATGCCACACCAGGTGCGATGCAAATGTTTTTTTGCTAGTTTCAGCCCGACGCAGTTATCATTTTCACGTCCTGCGCCACGTTGTTTAAATAGCAAATGCATTTGCGCCCATCTGTTCGCCCACGGGCGTGCTGGTCTGAAAACGAGGTGTGTTCAGGTGCATTTATGTCGTGTTACTATTTTGAGGCAACTGAAATAGACTGAATATTTGTTTTGTAATATGCGCCTACATGCGGGTGCACAACGTGCGTTCACTCTGCTTATTACACACATACAGGGACGCGCAGCAGCACACAAACCTGCCAAATATTAAAAATAAAAGGATTACAAAGTAAAAGATTATTATTGTGTGCATAAAGATAAAAATGATTTGGTGGAATCTGGCTTGTCCCATAGATGGTCTGCTCGTGCGCGAGGTTAAAGCCGTTTCCTCGCTAGAGAAGCATTCAGTTTTTCCGCTTGCAAATTCCGCCATGTAAATAGCGAATCCGCCATGGCGCGAACTGGCTTTTAAAGGGAATGGGAGATGAGACTCTGATTGATTTATTGCATATTACGCCCAAAACACACCCATGACTCATTAAGAGAACAGGCACAACCTTTTTAATCCATGTGCCGAGCGCACCGACTATTTTTCCCGTCCTCAAACTAGCAAAAGTGGATTCGGACACACCCTAAGTGCACTTGCGCCATGATTTAGACCAGTGTTTCTCAACCAGGGGGTCCTTATAAAATATCTGAATATGAATTTTTGTATATTTTGGCATTTGACATGTTCCCATAAAAGAAGAAGATAATATATGTATAATACAACTGACGATATGACTAAATATAGAACAAGTCAAATAACGTAGTAGTGAATTATACTTTATTACATTTGGTCGTCACAAAGTCAATAATGATACCAATGAGCCAATTTTATTCTGGGGTCCTTGAAGATGGTTCCAAATATGACGGGGGTCCATTACTCAAAAAAGGTTGAGAATCACTGATTTAGACAATGCGCTTTAATCGTTGTGTTGGGTGCACAAATGGGCGCAAATGCATTTGCTATTTAAACAACGTGGCGCAGGAGGTATGTATAACTGTGTCAGCCTGAAACTAGAAAAAAACACTTGCGTCGCGCCTGGCGTATGATAGTGTATGATAGGGCCCTCGGTGTCTGAATTCGGTTACTCGTTTTCATTCACTCCCTCAATTGAACTATTTTAGTGGAGTAATGTAGGGAATGTGTATAGGAGGCGATTACAGACACAGCCTGTATGTTTATGCAACATTTAAGTAACTTTTATAAATATGCCTTAGAAAAAAACATTACTGATGTGCATCTTCAGACAAAACAGCTCAAACATGCATTTTAGTCCGGGACTATACTTAAGCCTTGTTTGTGAGACCGGACATTCAAAAGTCTGAATAAGAGGTTCAGAGGAAACCCTAACTAGGCTGTCTTAGAAAAATCAACACTGTGCTGCTGTGCAACCATGTAAATATCAGCCAGAGCTAAAGCCATGCTGTTTCATTTGCACTGCAACAACAACTGCAGTGAGCCACAAAGTCACGCTGACCTATTCAACACCTGTGAGCTGTAACACAAGCCAATAGCACGAGTGCCACACATGACAACCGCATTACACAGTCATTCTTATTGTGTCTTGCTCACCATATTTTCCAGCAGAAAAAAAAAAACCTGTTCCTGTCCTGTGTATTCAGATCCTTAGACAGAATATTAAGCAGCTGAGGCTCGTCTGTAAGGGCAGGTAATATTCATCCAAAACAAAGACCTCTATATAAACTGAATCAATAATAAATTGTGTTCAGTATTCTGCAAAAATAGACTATTTTAAGTCATAAAGTTATATTATATAATTTAGCGCACGGCTTCGGCAGACATGAATAATGATACTAGGAGGGGCAGTGGGTGCCTGTGTCGAGCCCAAAATTTTCCAATGTAAATCTGTGGTGAAAAATGGTACTGCATTGTTCTAATTGAGAGCCACCAGGGCAGATTTCAGACTGAACCCGCTTATTTTCACGTTACCTTACTTAAACCTTGCTCCAGACCAAGATGATATCAGTCCGCTTCGTCTATATGTATATTAGTCTGCATCAGGTCAGTAACTAGTTAGCATGTCTGTTCCTCATATGTAGAGTAACGTCAAATCAATGAAAGTATATAAATCCTTTAATTGAATTTAATGTAATAAATCCTTAATGTAATTACTCCATAACTTGTAATACTCTAAAACAACATTCGGTAGCAATAAATACTACATTTAGGCAATTCTAAGATAGCATTCTATGCGTGTGTCATGTGTACTTGTCAATCAACATTAGAGCGCCACCCTCAGGCTGAATAAAGCAACCTCTGCCAAAAGTGTTTCTGCATGTTCAGCCATTAGAATATTATGCTTACAGAAAGTTAATCATAAACTACCACTAAGACCCAGAATCTACCCTACCTAAATTTACAGTCAGGAGCTACTACTGGTATTAAGGTCCAATATTCCTGGGCCACGAGGACGTATATGAGAGTCACATGATGGCCACTGATCAACTGTAAGTGCCAAAGGTTCCTGGATTATGAAAGTATCCACAGCTTGAAATAACATGACCTTTGCTAAAGTTAATGTGACAGTCAAGAGAGTTTGCGTGTGTAAAATCTATAAGCAGAACACACAATACAAGATGGCATGGTGGGTTTCTCTACGTCACTGTTATTTCTGTCCTATTTCCATGCGAGCAGACCAGCATTCCATCATAAAACATTAAACACATATGAACAATGCAACACAGCAATGTTAAAGTGGGTCAGGAAATACCTCCACTCTCCTCATGTAACCTGACACAGCCGGTTCAACAGCTGCGGTGGAATGACATTACGTTCTTAAAAATATATATTTTAAAAAGATTATTTTCATTCCTGCAAAGGTATTCAAGCACACTTAATATTTACTAATCAACATTATGCATTGCACTTCTCTCAGTAATTAAATAATATCTCCATTTAATTTAAAAATGAATTTGCATATTTAGGAGAAAGACTCTTTCGCAATATCTATCTATGAAACTAGTTTGTGAGGGAGTTGGATTGATACATGAGAACACATTTGGTTTTTCCCCAATGAATCTTATCTATGATAACTAGATGCCATATTATTATGCTTATGTATCAGAAAGATTACAGATGTTTACGCAATATTAGACGCAATATTATATTATAGTAGTTAGAATGTATAGATAATGTGGAAAAAATAACTAAAATCCTCCCTTTATTGTACACTGACTGTATTGTTTATTTTGACTTTATTTTTTATATGAGATTATATTCACCAGCAAACACTAAATCTGAATCATTCCTTGAACTGTATGCTTTAGTTTAAGGTTAATTATTACACAAAAGATATAAAAAAAAGCACATACTGCCCCCTAGTGTGGACAAAGAACATATACAGAAAGTCTGCATAATCATTTGTTTTATATTTATAGATCTAGAATGAAAAATCTAGCTTTGTAATCTGCATACTGTAAGCCTATCTTGACAGCTAGAATATATTTATAGACCTGTGTCATACTGATGTGTAATTTGAGTCATGTGCTTCTTTTTTCCAACATGAAAACAGGAAATAATAGTTTAGGATATAATATTATACCGTAATAGTACATAAAACAAAATAAAAAAGACGTCTTTCAGAACTACCCTGCAAACCATTACATGAAAAAGTTTAAAAATAAGTTTTTTGGTAACACTTTACAATAAGGTTCATTAGTTAACAACATTAGTAAACATGAACTAATAATGAACTACACTTATACAGCATTTATTAATGTTTGTTAATGTTAATTTTAACATTTACTAATACATTATTAAAATCTTGTTAACATTAGTTAATGCACTGTGAACTAACATGAACAAACAATGAACAACTGTATTTTCATTAACTAGAGTTAACGAAGATTAGTAAATACTGTAACAAATGTATTAGTTCATGTTAGTTAATACATTAACTAATGTCACCTTATTGTAAAGTGTTACCAGTTTTTTTAAGTTGCTTTTTTGCCAAATCCACATTTACACACTGCAAAAAATGCTTTTCTTACTTAGAGTTTTTATCTTGTTTCTAGTACAAATATAAAAAAAATTAGTATATCATTAGCATTTTCTAGACAAGTAAAAATGATTGTCTTGTTTTCAGAAAAAAATAAGTGAGTTTTTCCTTAAAACAAGCGAAATAATCTTGTTTTCGGTTTGAAATAAGATTATTTTTCTTACCTCATTTTGCTTGTTTTAAGGAAAAACTCACATAATTTTGACTTATTTTTCTAAATACAAGACTAAAAATAATTTTTACTTGTCTATAAAATGCTGATATAAGAATTTTTAGATATTCGGACTAGAAACAAGACAAAAACTCTAAGTAAGAAAAGCATTTTTTTGCAGTGCAGATGCAAATATTTCAATTCTAGACCTCTCTTTATTATGAAAGAAACTGAGCACACTGCAAAAAATGCTGTTCTTACTTAAAAAATAATCTTATATCAAACCAAAAATAAGCTATATAATCTTGTTTTCAGTTTGGATTAAGATTATTTTGTTTACCCCACTGGCAGATTATTTTGCTTGTTTTAAGGAAAAACTCACTTAATTTTGACTTATTTTTCCTAAAAACAAGAAAATGATTTTTACTTGTCAAGAAAATGCTTCTTGATTTAAGAATTTTTTGATATTTGGACTGGAAATAAGACAAAAATTCTGAGAGAGAACAGCATTTTTTGCAGTGCAATATCTCATACTATATTACATTGTCTAAAAAAACAATTATTATCTGTTTGCAGTTGTTGTTTTTTTGTTTTTAGTGACATGTAATTCTCAAAACCTATTAATATTTCCAGTTAATATATTATTGCCTGTTGCAGGGTTGGCTAAATAATAACAATCGTATATAAGCCTAAAAGCATTGCATTCATATTTATTAGAAATATTACACACTATTATAAATATTTCTCAGAAATGGCTAATTCTAATATGGACAAAGTTATGTTTTGATGGATGTTTAGTGTTACATACCTCATCCTGTCTGAACTCTTCTTGTTAATGTGAAAATCCATTTAAAGGAGCGGAACTTCACGTGGTGTGAATCTGCGCAGTTATTTCCCTTTTCAGTTAGTCCATTATTGACATTGCAAGAGTTGATAATCCAGCCAATAGGCGGATGACTTTTTCTTCCTCACAGTGGCGTCATAATGAATCCTTTTTGTGCTGAATTCGTGATCCCCTTTTGATGCTGTTGCAGAGCAGAAATGTAGACGTTTCTCCATTTTGTGTGATGTGGGCTATCGTTGTATATTGTTACACTGTATTCACATTGGATGAGCCTCTGTAGCCTCGTTTCGTTTAACTAGGCCTTAATAAGAAGGTAAACTGCCTATCTGAAGGTTGATAATTGGTTGAATTAATGATAAAATGTTCCTTTTTTATATATGTAATAAAAGCACCAGAAACCATCTTTCACGTGAGTAAATTAAGGAAACAATAATGTCTCCAGAACCGTCTGGAAAGTTGCTATGGAAACACATTTAGTCTCTTAAAGGCTGCAGTTACCACCACTGCCCACTAGATAACGCTATTGTATTGTAAAAAGAGAGAGAGAAAAAAGACCTCGTGTCCAGAATTGAGCGCACATTGTTTGAAATCGAGCTTCTGCTCATTCATTCCTTACGCATCTGTTGATAATATGAAGAAATAAAGAAGCTTACAACAAATGTTGCTAATCATTAGAAATCTATCCCTGCAGTGCTTCTACATAGTGCGAATAAAGTTATCAAGTAATTTTAAGATGCCATAACCTTTCAATGCTTACTGATATTATTATGACACCACCTGAAAAAATGCTAATATGCTCCTTAATAATCTCAGATCTGGTTTGCTCTTCTCAATAAAATCACGGAGATATGTATTTCTCAGATTTCAGAATTACGTATAGCTAGTAAAAAAAAAATAAAAATGTAAAAATAATTACAATGCCATTATTAAATGAGCTGGGGTAAGTCGTTTTCCAAATGACCTTGCAGTTCTGTCCTCATTAGGAAAAAAATAACAACAAGATATATATTTTGGTCCTACTATTTCTCTCCAAATACGCAAACTGTAGCCTATATGTAAACTTCTTTACTGTCTGTCAGCGAATTTGTTTTGAAAAACTAACCAACGAATTTGAGTATACTAATAAAGTGCTACACATTTAATTGGGCTTGCTTATATATAATAGCATACGTTATGCATCTTTTTTAATCTATTATTTTTTTTTCTTTAATTTTGCGTCTGTAGCTAACCTACGTCTCGCGCGCGCTTCGATGATCGACGATCACAACAATGGAAGACAGTTTAGAAAACAATCACGTCATAGTCAAATCCACTGTCGTAGTTTCCAAATGAAGCGTTCCTCGCAGATTATTAGACATCTACTCAAGCCGGCGCGAGGGGGGTGAGGATGTTCTCGTGCGCTTCTTTGGGTGAATAATTGCTGGCTTTCTACATTCATACATCAGTAAGCTTCCCTGTGTATGTTTTATGGGGGCTGCAGTTGGTGTACTTGACCGAATCTCCGTCCTCTGAATCCAAATAGTCTGATTTGGAAAGGGACGCTTTGCTTTCACTCCTATTAAATTCACCAAACGAGGGTTGCTGCTGCTGACCGCACGTTACGTGCGTGTACTGCATCTGCTCCTCGTGCTCGGTCTCCCTGTGGTAGAAGTAATTGAAATTGGACACGATGACGGGCACTGGAAGAGCAATGGTGAGCACACCAGCAATGGCACACAAAGAGCCCACTATTTTGCCACCAATTGTGACTGGGCACATGTCCCCGTAGCCTACAGTTGTCATGGAAACCACTGCCCACCAGAAGGCATCTGGGATGCTGCTGAACCCCGAGTCGGGGTCGTCCGTCTCTGCGAAATACACGGCGCTGGAGAACAGTATAACTCCAATGAAAAGGAAGAATATGAGGAGACCCAGTTCCCGCATGCTCGCTTGAAGGGTCTTGCCTAGAATCTGAAGCCCCTTTGAGTGTCTGGAAAGCTTGAATATGCGGAACACCCGCACCAAGCGAATGACCCTCAGGATGGCCAGAGACATCGCCTGCTGGCCGTTGCCCTGATGCTCGGCCAACTCCAGACCCAAGGTGATGAAGTAGGGAATAATGGCCACGATGTCGATTGTGTTCATGATATTCTTAAAGAAAGCGGGCTTGCTTGGGCACGCGAGAAACCTCACGAGCAGTTCAAAGGAGAACCATATTATACAAAGTGTCTCCACAATAAAAAACGGGTCTGTGAAGGGATTGGGCTTCTTTAAACTAGCAGTTCCATTGAAAGTGAGGTGCTCCTCATACATTTTCCCGTCCTCCCTAAACTCAGGTAAAGTCTCCAAGCAGAATATGACAATGGATATCAAAATGACGAGCACTGAGACTATTGCGATGCCCCTTGCGGGTCCAGAGCTCTCAGGGTACTCGAACAGCAGCCAGACCTGCCTCTGGAACTCGTTTTCTGGCAAAGGTCGCTCTTCCTCCTTGATGAAGCCCTCGTCCTCCTTAAAATTCTCAATGACTTCTTCTCCCAACTCGTAGAATTTGATCTCCTCCATAAAGATGTCCACAGGAACATTGACGGGTCTCCTCAGCCTCCCTCCAGACTGATAGTAGTAGAGGATGGCATCAAAACTCGATCGGTTCCTGTCAAAAAAGTACTCGTTCCTTAGAGGGTCGAAGAAGCGCATTCTTTTCCTGGGGTCACCGAGTAAGGTGGCAGGGAATTGCGCGAGGGTTTTCAATTGGGTTTCGAAGCGCAGTCCGGAGATGTTGATAACCACCCGCTCGCAGCACTCCTGGTCTGCCCGTTCAGGGTCGTAAACATCTTGGGACAGGGCTGCCAATGCCACAGTCTCTTCGAGGTTCTCCCCGGGCACCACAGTCATGTTTGTCCCCTCAAAAGGGCGAGTTTTTTTCGCGCCCCGGTCCTCGCGCTGTTGGTGGAAAACGGTCAGAGCACTTGTAGAGCGGCGCGTGTCGCGTCACTTCGCGCGCATTTTCCTCACAGAGGTTTTTCCTCATTCCCTCCCCAAGCGGAGACTGGCAGTCTGGACGATTGGCTGTCACATTCACAGCATTTTAAGCAGCAATGCCCTCCCTCACTCCCTCGCTCGCTCCGAGCTCTATGGCAAGCCGTAGTAGCATTTATTTCTTTAAACAAATTAGTATAAAATGTTACATGTGCTTGTTTTTCCATTAGTCTAGTAAGGAGTCCAATAAAGACATCGATAGGCTATGTCAATTTAACTAGATGTGTATTGATGAATATTTTTTGCAATATTTCTACCTGAGTAGGCCTATTAATGTTTGTTGACTTTTACTTCACTAATTCAATACTTTCAGTTGATTTGACGAGTCTCACAACCCTTATTGTTACTTTTGCAACTGCATATATAAGCTGTACACTGGAAAAATACTGTAAAATATATGGCGAAAAACTGTAAATAGTTTAACACCACATTATATGTATATAGTTTTGCTGCAAAATAATGTTACATTCATGGTTTTTGCAAGTAAAAACTTTGAATTACCATATAATCTATGGTTAAAAAAAACACAGTATAAGGGCATTCCCAGAAGTCCCTGTTACACATTACATATGATTACATTTTTCATAAATATTTTTGTCTTCTTATTTTTGTTATAAGTAATGTACACTAGTGTGTTTTGTGTTACATTTTCTGTTCTATAGGTAATATTTATCGTTAGGGGTGTAATACGTTTTGTTACTTTCGATAAGAAACAAAGTGTCATCCTTCAAATTCTGTCCACGAAATCAGGAAATTTAAACAGAAACTGCCATTTTGACGCGCTTTGATGTGGCGTGACAGATCACTGTAGAGGCGCCTCAGTTCATCCGGCAACGCGATCATCTCTTCCTCTTTAACTAGTTACAGAATAACCACGAAAGAACATCTGAAGGTATGTTGAAAGATACAGTACAACTTACTGAAATGGTCATATCTTGTGTAATTGCTCAGTGTTTCAATGGCGGAAAGACATCCATGAAAGCTCGTAAACAATATGTCATGTAACATTTACTTCAGAAAAGCCATTCAGTGTCCAAAGTTTGTTAGTTCACCAGAGAAATGAACTCTTTCGCTTAATATATGCACTGTATTAGCCTACATAATCCTTATATTTTACTTAACCTTTTAGTGATGTCCTGATTGCTATTTAATGTATGTTTAAATAAATCTGTTGTAAAAAATGACAACCACCGTGTATAAATGATTATATTTCAACAACGAATTGGAGTAAAAACATTTAAAAGTTAATGCAAAAACTGCCTTAGGTGCAGCTTACATGTTTGCATAGGCTTACAATTTGTTATTCGAGTGTTGATTATTTTATATAAAAATAAATAGCGATTCAATTTAGGCTAATAGTTTGGGCTCAGTTGTTAACCTTTAATATTATAGTAGCATAATGTTCAAATAAGGGCTCCATACATAGTTTATAGCATTAGCAGAGATAATTTTTTTATCCTTAAGAAACTTTTAGTTATAATTTAATTTAATATATTTAAAGACAAAAACACAATTTGTTCAGTAAACCACTGTTTAATGTTAAAAGCAATTTTATGTTTAGTTTTCTCCCTACCTGCAGTTCCGAAAACCGTACCGAACTGTGACTTCAAAATCGAGGTACGTACCGACCCGTGAGTTTTGTATACGGTCACACACCTATTTATTGCTTTATTTTAAGACCCTGATGATGTTTTGTCTTTGTATGACCCTGTGTACAAGTATTGAACATGTTTTGTGAACAGGCCGTTTATGATTAACTCTGATTCATCATGTGGCTTTATTGTGCCACCTGTATTATTGTGATGGTTATCGGTACATTTTAAGGTTAAAAGGCCGGTTTTGGTATAACCTAGTTAAAGTATTAACATTATATCACTTAATGAAATATATGGTTATAAGTTGTAAAATATACAGGCATCCTGTAAAACTAGAAACACTGTCTAAAGTGATCTCATGAGTATTCGTATGTACAGGTCCTTCTCAAACAATTAGCATATTGTGATAAAGTTCATTATTTTCCATAATGTAATGATAAAAATTAAACTTTCATATATTTTAGATTCATTGCACACCAACTGAAATATTTCAGGTCTTTTATTGTTTTAATACTGATGATTTTGGCATACAGCTCATGAAAACCCAAAATTCCTATCTCAAAA
>RJVU01017312.1:5000766-5071416 GCA_003731715.1 Anabarilius grahami
TTTTAAAAGCCTCAGGAATCTTTTGCAGGTGTTGCAGGTGTTTAGAGTTAATTAGTTGATTCAGATGATTAGGTTAATAGCTCGTTTAGAGAACCTTTTCATGATATGCTAATTTTTTGAGAATTTTTTTCATGAGCTGTATGCCAAAATCATCAGTATTAAAACAATAAAAGACCTGAAATATTTCAGTTGGTGTGCAATGAATCTAAAATATATGAAAGTTTAATTTTTATCATTACATTATGGAAAATAATGAACTTTATCACAATATGCTAATTTTTTGAGAAGGACCTGTATTTTTACTTAAAGTGTGGTTCTAGTCAAGTCAAGTCACCTTTATTTATATAGCGCCTTTTACAATGCATATTGTGTCAAAGCAGCTTTACAGTGATAACTGGTATATATATATATATCTTAAAGAAAATGGTGTCAATGCAGGCAGATCAAAGCACTGCCTGCATTGACACCATTCAATGCATTCAATGCATGTGGTTCTACCACATTAACATTTACTTACATTTGCATAGACACTGAAATGTACAATATTGACATATGACAGTATCTAAGTGTAAATTATTTACATATGAACAACTTTACAGATGTACAAATGTGTAAGAATCCTTATTTATGAACTTTAAAAATGTGGCATTAATATTTTCATTCTGTTCTATTCAATTGTCATATCAATGACATTATGTTTTCAGTCACATTAAATAAATGAGTAAATTGTGTTTAATAAATATGAAATTATAACATTTCACTCTGTTCTGTGACTTCTCATTTTGAAGGATTACATAATGTTAGACAATACTACACTACACTTTAAAACCTTAAAATGAATAACATTTCTGTAATATTTTAACCATTATTTCCCACAGTGTTCGAACTATACCGTGGACTTCGGGGGAGCCCACTATACAGGATTTACCCTATTATACATTATCGACACGAACTGATAGTTGAAACAACAAACAGCCACCCACAAATAGTCTATAAACAAAGCATCAGGCTGTCTTTGAGTTCACATGAACAATTTTCCCATGTAATATTAATTTTGTTTGCCATGGGACACATAGGCGTTTTCTCAGTTTATTTCCATGTTGTGTTGGACTGATAATAGAACCATAAAATACACCAAAAATGCAACATAAATTCACAAAAGTAATCAATTTTATTCATGTGCTGTAATTCACTTATTGCGTTTTAGTCAAAGGCTACGTCCAAATCAGATTCAGAAAGATTATCAAAACGTAGATAGAGCCCATCAAAGCTTACACAGTCTTATACCTCTTCCTGGGTCGACATTTCATTTTGTAACATTAGGCAATTTTGATTTATATGCTGATAAATATTTGATTATTGTGTTAGCTTATATAAAGTGAAGTGAAGTGACATGTGGCCAAGTATGGTGACCCATACTCGGAATTTGTGCTCTGCATTTAACCCATCCAAGTGCACACACACACCGTGAACACACACCCGGAGCAGTGGGCAGCCATTGCTGCGGCGCCCGGGGAGCAGTTGGGGGTACGGTGCCTTGCTCAAGGGTCTCACCTCAGTCGTGGTATTGAGGGTGGGGAGAGCGCTGGACATTCACTCCCCTCACCGACAATCCCTGCCGGACCTGAGACTCGAACCCATGACCTTTGGGTTACAAGTCCGACTCTCTATCCATTAGGCCACGACTGCCCCGTTTATATGTGCGCAAACAATGCTTCAATCGCATGTTTCTGCTTGTTTTTGGATCCAGAGATTCTGTATTATTTCAGAAGATGCTGCTTTATAGCACCTCCTACCATATATCAATGAAAACATGGATAGCCTGAAAATGTCAAATTCAGGCAATGGCGGGGAAACATTTTATCATAAATGACAAAAACAATTGAAGGTGGGTAAGTTTCATAAATTATTATTTTTTTTTTAAATCACATTTTTTCAAAGACTACAACGTACATAAGCAATGCTTTTATCGCTTTTTCTGCTCCTTTTTTTGCTTGTGTTTTGGTCAGGAGATTCTCTACTCTTTTTTAGAAGATGCGTTGTTCCAATGATGTTGTTCCAAACCTTCTTCTTCTAAACACAAAAGATATTTTGAAGAATGTCAGTAACCAGACAGTTGATGGGCCCCATTGACTAGCAGAAGAAAGAAATCCATACAGGTTTAAGACAACTTGAGGGTGAGTAAATAATGACAAAACTTCCATTTTTGGGTGAAGTAACTCTTCATAGATACATATTAGTACATAAAGTTTACATAGTACCTAAAGTTATTGAAATGTTAAAATATGATTCAGTTTTCCAGGACTCTTTGACTTCTGTGAACAAATCTTATCTAATTTTTTTTATTTTATTTTTTTTTTATAATAATAATAATAAGACAGATTTTTAATTTTTGGGTGAACTATAACCTTTAAGCTGCTAATATACCCTTTAGGGGTAAATTAGAATACAAATGTGTACCTTCACTGCCCAAATGACAGCTTTTGTACCAGTTTTTGAAAGTGTATAATTTATATTATTTATCAAAGGTGTAAAGTCTTTCTTATTTATTTATTTATTTTTTTACAAGCATTTAATCAATAATGACAAGATTTTCACATGAAAATAATCTAATAACAGCTGCACATGAACAGCAGTATGTTTACAGTATGTCTTTTTGTTATAAATCAGGTAAACAACCATTTAAATAAGAATTTAGATGCAAACACATTATGTACAGAATCACAATGAAGCAAAGTCAAGTCAAGTCACCTTTATTTATATAGCGCTTTTTACAATGCAGATTGTGTCAAAGCAGCTTTACATTGATAACTGGTACATAATTTTGGCTGCACAGCAGCTCTTAAAGAATAGTGTCAATGCAGGCAGATCAGAAGCACTGTTGATTAAATGTCAAGAATACTGTTGAATATCAAATGTCAAGTCAAATGTCAAGTGTCCCCAACTAAGCAAGCCAAAGGCGACAGCGGCAAGGAACCCAAACTCCATCAGGTGACATCAGGTGGCAAACAGGTGGCAAACAGGTGTTAAAATGGAGAAAAAAACCTTGGGAGAAACCAGGCTTAGTCAGGGGGCCAGTTCTCCTCTGGCGAACAGTGCTTTGTTACGAATCAGGTTGCTATCATAAGTCTGATAGGATCGCAACAATCAAAGTGTTTATTTCAGTTCCATCCAGTTGAGGATCGTATTCATCACGCCGGTATGGACGGTTTGTTGAGGAACTGTGCTACTGGCTGTCGAGTCGATGAGGCCTTCACGATGGATGATCTAGTCGACTTGATCTCTGCTGATACTTCAGGGTTGCGTTTTGGTCGTGTCATGGCTCCGGTCCTTGGTCTCAGCTGGATACGGCCCGGATCCGGTTGACTACGGTAAACCTCGGGATAAACAGAAAGACTAATATTAGTGTAAATGCCATTCTTTTTCTGATGTAACGAGTACATCTGGTGTTATAGAAAGTGCTCCCGGTTCCGGCTGACCAAAGCAATTTTTGCATTATCTAAAGGAAATGTGAGTGGTGCTTGACAATACATTAATATATTAAACTAATGAGATACTGTTAATGAAAAGTATCTAACAGATAGATTTCATTTTAAGGACTAAATGCAAAAACGGCTTGCCATAGAGGACTGTCTTTGAATGTACACATTTAGAATTAATATGAGAATGCACATCCAAATCCAGCTGATGTTTAGAAATAATATTGTTTGCACAACTTAAACAGATCATCCATAATCTTTAATGCCAACATAAAGTTGGTTTGAAGCTGGTTGTAATTTTATTGGTATTTTATTGTTACATACTGTATATACATAAGTTGATGGAGCACAAATCACAGTGTTTCACTGCATTTGAAATTCTTCTCATTCCTGGTTTGTGCTTCATGTTAAACGGTATTTATACCACTCATCTTATGATGCCATTGTTTAAATACTCCAAACTATAAAAATGCTTACATCTATTATGCAAGTATCTGAAAAGCTCTAAAATGCTTCAACACAACATTCACTGCTGGGTGGAGTTGTGGGCCAAGTTGAAAAGAATGACGTGGAGACCTAAAATAGAAATAGATTTCTTTTCCCATGGAGTAAATCCGGCAGCAGTACAGGGGGAGAAAAAACTACACAAGGGTCATACCCTTTGTTAAAAAGACATTTGCATAGTTCATAGACACTTGTGTGGTATACTGCACACAGGTTCATGGCTGAGTGACACTGTAGGTTAATTGGAATTATCTTAAAATAGACAGAAATTATATTTTAATTATATTTGATCAACTTTTCCATTTTCACATTTTAGGAAAAGGTCAAACTGGATGAGAATAAAATCATCCCTCATTTCTCCCTTTCCACATACACAACAGTGTTTCGTTCTCCATTCCTGACCTTGTATGATGCTTTCTAATATGTGCTTGGTAAACGGTACTTATTCATCCTTTGCTTTACTACAGATTTCCCATTCAATCCATGACCTAATGTTTAATTAGACTCATTAAGTGTGTTAATGACCTTCACACTTTTGACTAGTTTGACTCACCCTAGAAATATGCTAATACTTTATAGCATCATTGCGTTCACGTCCTATCCTGAAAAACATCTGGATGTGACGTCTGTAAGCTGCTTTCAGTTTCTTTTTTTTCTGCATTTTGTATAATTGGAGACCGAAAGATCAGAGGAATGGCAATTCTGTGGTTTAATTGACCCTTTGATATTTTTTCATATTTTCCCCACCTGTTTTGTTATTTAATGAAATCATTTCCCACCATATTTATCACCCTGCTGTGAGTCCCGGCAATCATTCCTCAAGAAACACAAAGCTCAGGTTTCCAGCATCCTGCAGACTCTATCAAGGTGACTTCCGCTCCATCTGAGAGCAACTGCCGCAGTGATTCATGCGTCTTTGAGAGGACGTGTTTTTGTGCTGCCCTGGAACAGATCAGAAGAAGGTTTTCCTATAGATACTCTGTCATTTTGTCCGGGGATGCATTAAGGAATTGCACAGGTCACTGCCGGTGTCCTGGATCGCTGAGGAAGATTAAATTTACAGACTCCGCCTACATAACATGAGAGTTGCCGATTGGCTGAAAATGAAGAAGGGTGTCATTCATTGTGAGTGTGTGTGGGACAAATACAGTATCACTCTATGGCATTGATTATACACTTTATTTTGATGGTCCCCTTTAGACATTCTGTTGAACTTTGCACCTACATGTCAACTAACTATCATTAGATTATTAGTATATATACTAATAATCTAATGAAAGTTAATGTTAATCTAATGAAAGAGGTGCATTTTATTCTTCAACAAAATCTTTGGCTCGTAAAGAACCTTTAAAGGGGCTTAACAGGTTCTTTGTATGGCGGTGGTGCTATATAGCACATCAGTAATCCCAAAGAACCGGTGAAGAACCGCTGAAGAACCACTGAAGCACCAAGATTTGGTGCTATACAGCACTTATAGTGGTTCCCCGATGATTACAAGCCAAAGAACCACTTTTAGTACTATATAGCACCATTTTGTTTAGAGTGATAGAGTATTAGTAGACTGGTAGGGTAGGGTTAGGGTTAGTAGAATAAGTTGACATAGTTGCAAAGTTACTTATAGTCAGTAGAATATCTGTTGGGAGCATCACAATAATGTGTTGGTAGATATTGAACAGACAGTCTACTAATACTCTACTAATACTCTGATGAGAGTTAGTTGACATGTAGGTGAANGCTATATAGCACCTTAACCATCCCAAAGAACCACTAAAGAACCATGCAGGGGCTTAACAGGTTCTGTATACAGTAGCGGTGCTATATAGCACATCAGTAATCCCAAAGAACCGGTGAAGAACCGCTGAAGAACCACTGAAGCACCAAGATTTGGTGCTATAAAGCACTTATAGTGGTTCCCCTATGATTACAAGCCAAAGAACCACTTTTAGTACTATATAGCACCATTTTGTTTAGAGTGATAGAGTATTAGTAGACTGGTAGGGTAGGGTTAGGGTTAGTAGAATAAGTTGACATAGTTGCAAAGTTACTTATAGTCAGTAGAATATCTGTTGGGAGCATCACAATAATGTGTTGGTAGATATTGAACAGACAGTCTACTAATACTCTACTAATACTCTGATGAGAGTTAGTTGACATGTAGGTGAAATGTTACTTATAGTTAGTACAATGTCTAAATCGGACAATCAAAATAAAGTGTTACCCTTTATGTTTAAAAACACGGTAAATACCAAATGTAAGTAGATACTGGACAAATAGACATGAACCAAATTTAAAATGCATTTATTTGTATTTGTACTCATATTTATTTCAACATGTTCTCCAACCAATACGACGATATAAGTCGTTTGTCACTTCCCAGAAATACGACCCATAGGAGCGTTTGCTAAAGTTGCGCCCCTATTGATAAAAGGACACTTTTATTTTAATGCATTGTTCCCTTTTATCTGCGTCATAATCCGGGTTTCGCGTAGCTCAATCGGTAGAGCATTGCAATAACAATATGCGATCATGCGATTGTAGGTTCGATCCCAGGGAACGCATGTGCTCATAAAGTGTGTATGCACAATAAATTACTAAGGGTAGGTTTAGGGGTGTCGTTGTTTAATAAAAAAATTAGTTTTGCTAAATGGAAATAGGAGAAATGGTGTAAAAAGTCCACACATTGCATTTAAATGAACACGCATTTTGATTGGTAACGACAGACGTAACATGACACTGTAATTATTTTTACGCCAACTAGAGGGCACATGACTTTAAAACGTAAATATAGGTCATAATAAGGTGCTTGAAAAATTACCTCTTGGGTCGTTTATTTATACTTTTATGGGAATGTTTATGTATTTTATATAATGAAACTGGCCACAATCTGTTTTTCATTGAATCATCTTTTTGCCTTTCGATTCTGTGGTGTGACAAATTATTAAAAATATTAAAGTACAAATATTCCATGCAGTTCATCAAGTAATATGAGCTCATGCATATGGCAATCACAATAATTATAATACAATTATTATTTTTTAATTATTTTATATGGAGTTTAGCATGTCACATGCAGGGCATTTCAGCTATAAAACTAGGTAAAACTGTGAAAGCCTGTTTCCACTTAAGTTTTAAAACTTGAAAAAATTTGACTTTTTTTAATTGTTTATTTTCATTTTAATATTTTCATAACATTTCATTCTTTTTTTTATTCTCACATTTATTTATTTATTATTTTAAACTACACTGAACAAAATTATAAACGCAACACTTTTGTTTTTGCCCCCATTTTTCATGAGCTGAACTCAAAAGATCTAAGAATTTTATGTACACAAAAGCCTATTTCTCTCAAATATTGTTCACAAATCTGTCTAAATCTGTGTTAGTGAGCACTTCTCCTTTGCCGAGATAATCCATCCACCTCACAGGTGTGGCATATCAAGATGCTGATTAGACAGCATGATTATTGCACAGGTGACCCTTAGGCTGGCCACAATAAAAGGCCACTCTAAAATGTGCAGTTTTATCACACAGCACAATGCCACAGATGTCGCAAGTTTTGAGGGAGCGTGCAATTGGCATGCTGACTGCAGGAATTTCCACCAAAGCTGTTGCCCGTGAATTGAATGTTCATTTCTCTACCATAAGCCGTCTCCAAAGGCGTTTCAGAGAATTTGGCAGTACATCCAACCGGCCTCACAACCGCAGACCACGTGTAACCACACCAGCCCAGGACCTCCACATCCAGCATCTTCACCTCCAAGATCGTCTGAGACCAGCCACCCGGACAGCTGCTGCAACAATTGGTTTGCATAACCAAAGAATTTCTGCACAAACTGTCAGAAACCGTCTCAGGGAAGCTCATCAGCATGCTCATCGTCCTCATCAGGGTCTCGACCTGACTGCAGTTCATCATCGTAACTGACTTGAGTGGGCAAATGCTCACATTCGGCATCTGGCACTTTGTAAAGGTGTTCTCTTCACAGACGAATCCCGGTTTTCACTGTACAGGGCAGATGGCAGACAGCACCCTGACAGCAACATAGTGTCGGGCCAGATCCGGCCCACATCTGGTCCGTGTGTAAACCACATGTACCAGATGTGGGCCGGATCTGGGCCACACTATGTTGCTGTCTGGGCATATATGGCATCGTGTGGGTGAGTGGTTTGCTGATGTCAACGTTGTGGATCGAGTGGCCCATGGTGGCGGTGGGGTTATGGTATGGGCAGGAGTATGTTATGGACAACGAACACAGGTGCATTTTATTGATGGCATTTTGAATACCGTGACGAGATCCTGAGGCCCATTGTTGTGCCATTCATCCACGACCATCACCTCATGTTGCAGCATGATAATGCACAGCCCCATGTTGCAAGGATCTGTACACAATTCCTGGAAGCTGAAAACATCCCAGTTCTTACCGGACATGTCACCCATTGAGCACGTTTGGGATGCTCTGGATCGGTGTATATGACAGCACCATACACCATAAACTGACTGGTTTTCGGACCCCCCCAATACAGTAAAACTGCTCATTTTAGAGTGGCCTTTTGTTGTGGCCAGCCTAAGGCACACTTGTGCAATAATCATGCTGTCTAATCAGCATCTTGATATGCCACACCTGTGAGGTGGATGGATTATCTCGGCAAAGGAGAAGTGCTCACTAACTCAGATTTAAACAGATTTGTGAACAATATTTGAGAGAAATAGGCCCTTTGTGTGCATAAGAGTCTTAGATCTTTGAGTTCAGCTCATGAAAAATGGGGACAAAAACAAAAGTGTATATTTCACAATTATCTAATGCAATTACCTTAGTCAGTCCCTAGGACTAATTTGTCTTGAAAGACGTACAACGTCATATTCATTCATACATTCATGTAGAAATGTGTTTTATTAAAAGGTATACATGTATGATCAGTTTATTATGTTGTAACCCATTACATTCACCATAATAAGAGTCATGTGTGCAACAGACCTATACATGATGCAGAGACCATCCATATACAGTTTGTACAAGACAAGCAGTCTGCATTATGGTAGCCTATGTGTCCACTTACTCATGTTGAAGAAACATGCTTAGTAGCAGTGAGGTTGTTGTCAGTGATTGCTGTCAGTACACATATACTGTAAATGAACAGTCATATTGGTTGGAAAAAAAAATGCTAACTTTATTTCCAAATACCCATACAGTACAGAAGTATGCATACAGTGTCAGTATAATACACTTTTTTTGTTCATCCAGCTAAAATAAAAAAACATTTGAAATCTAAGGTTGGAATACACTACATGACTTTTGCCCAGATTTGCAGTCTGGAAGAGTCGTTGCCAATTGCAGAATGTCAGAGCAGGCCTGAAGATTTTGGGCAGTCAGATTTTACAGAAAATTGTGTTGCATAATGGGCACCGATTTTTTTATCATCAGACTATGATTCCGTCGAGTCGGAGGATACTAAGCATGTTTTAATATTTTGAGCCAAGTTTAGAACACATTGTTTTCATTTGACATGCATCTCCAAGCAACGAGGCACATGTTTCTGCGTGGGTTTGTTGTGTTTGGAACGACTTGTAAGTCTGGTAGTTTGTAATCCTCAGTCGTTTAGTGTGTACAATGCCCAATTTTTATGTACATAAAATTACGTATGACACAGTCTTTTAAAATTTGTTCAGATTTTAAAAGTTGTGTAGTGAGTTCCAGCTCTAATTTAAATGTAGTAGGCCTCATATTTAAGCTCTTGATACAACAGAATCACTATTGGCATATTATGAAATGCTTATTATAGCCATCACTTACTGGACCTCAAAGCCTCAGGCTGCTGCCTAGTGTATATTTGCATAAAGTTCAGCATTCCTTAACTTTTTGACTCTTGCTCTGCAGTCAATCTACTTTTCCACATTCCTCTTTTTACAAATATGATTATTTGACCTAATGAGCTGCTCGTAGCCTCTCTTAATGACTTCCATCCACTCAAAGTCATTTAATTAGTGTGTAATTATCTTTTGCTACCTCACAGGAATTTGAACGCAGCTAACTTTGTCAGCAGTTTGAAGAGTTCTACTTGCTCTGTGGTGAAAGTGACATTTAGGGAAAGGCCAAATGATCTCTCTCTGTCTCTTGTCACTTTTTGATCTGTTTTCCACATCATAAGGAGAAATCCGTAACACTAGTAGTTTAGTTTTGCAGTGTCCAGATATGAATCTTTTTCTTTTTTCTTTTTCTTTTTTTTTATATTACATTTTATTGTTTTGTGGAAGTCTATTTCTACATCAGTGAAAAAAAAAATTGAAAACAAAAACAAATGAGACAGTATTTGCATTGTTATTTGCATTGTAGCATTGCTGTCACACTCATTCAGTTGTGTTTATTCTTAGTTTCATTTTCATGAACTTTCAGTTTGTTTTCATCAGTCACATGTGTTCCTTTGTTTGAGTTTCCCACCACTCATCAGTTTCCATGGACACTAGTCTTCATCACAGCTGTTCATCATTTAGTTAATCACCATGTGTATTTACATTCCTCACTTTCACTCAGTGTTTGTCCAGTCTCGTTTATGTTAGCACTTGCATCTTCATCATCATCATCTGACTTCATCGGCTGATCTTCATCATCTGTCTGTCGGAACCTTGCTAACAATTGTAAGATATTATGTCACAATTATGAGATACAGTTGCAAGAAAAAGTATGTGAACCACTTGCAGAATCTGTGAAAATGTGAACAATTTTAACAAAATAAGAGAGATCATACAAAATGCATGTTATTTTTTTTATTTAGTACTGTCCTGAGTAAGATATTTTGCATAAAAGATGTTTACATTTAGTTCACAAGACAAAACAATAGCTGAATTTATTCAAATAACCCCATTCAAAAGTATGTGAACCATTGATTCTCAATACTGTGTGTGGTTACCTGGATGATCTACGACTGTTTTTATGTTTTGTGATGGTTGTTCATGAGTCCCTTGTTTGTTCTGAGCAGTTAAACTGAACTCTGTTCTTCAGAAAAATCCTCTGGGTTCTGCAGATTCTTCAGTTTTATAGCATTTTTTGCATATTTGAACCCTTTCCATCAGTGACTGAATGATTTTGAGATTCACCTTTGCACACTGAGGACAACTGAGGGACTCAAACACAACTATTAAAAAGGTTCAAATATTCACTGATGCTCCAGAAGGAAACACGGTGCATTAAGAGCCGGGGGGTGAAAACTTTTGAATTCAAATATCAAGGTCAATTGTACTTGATTTTTCTTCCGGGAAACATGCAAGTATCTTCTGTTGCTTCTGAAGGGCAGTACTAAATGAAAAACAATGATATTTAAACAAAATAAGAGAAATTGTGACATCTTCATCCTGTTCAAAAGTTTTCACCCCCCGACTCTTAATGCACCGTGTTTCCTTCTGGAGCATCAGTGAATGTTTGAACCTTTTTTAATAGTTGTGTTTGAGTACCTCAGTTGTCCTCAGTGTGAAAACATGGATCTCAAAATCATTCAGTCACTGCTGGAAAGGGTTCAAATATGCAAAAAATGCTTGAAAACTGAAGTCTCTGCAGGACCCAGAGGATTTTTCTGAAGAACAGAGTTCAGTTTAACTGCTCAGAACAAACAAGAGACTCATGAACAACCATCACAAAACAACAAAAACAGTCGTTGATCATCCAGGTAACCACACACAGTATTGAGAATCAATGATTCACAAATTTATGAATGGGGTTATTTTAATAAATTCAGCTATTGTTTTGTCTTGTGAACTAAATGTAAACATCTTTTATGTAAAATATCTTACTCAGGACAGTACTAAATAAAAAATCAACATGCATTTTGTATGATCCCTCTTATTTTATTAAAATGATTCACATTTCACAGATTCTGCAAGTGGTTCACATACTTTTTCTTGCAACTGTATAAAGTATAAAGATAGTCATATAAAGATAGAACACTGTCACATTGACAGTAACAAGAAACAAAATTGGTTTTTTTTTTGGTTTTTTTACTCTGAGGCATAAATATACCTACATAGTGTACTTTTTAATAAACTACGTTTTTTTTGTGTGTGTGCGTCCAAAAGAACTATTCTAAAAACTATGAAGATGACAGCGCATATGTTCTTTATTGAAAAATCTGCTGTCTAAAGGTATTGCTAATGCTATGTAATGCTAATGCTAACTTCTTCCGTTACTGATTTCAGAAACTGAAGACACAGAAAACACTCTCAGTCTTTACAAAGCATAACTTGATATTTACCATGTTTATAGAATTCTGAGCTCTATTTCATGATTCGAGTTCTGGCTCTCAGCGGTGGGTGAGTCTGTAATGCTAAAGCAAACAGTGTCGTGAAAGAGACGCTCATATTTTTAGTGTGTGACTGCCTTTACATATCTCTAAACAATAATAGCGCCATTGATCGTGGCTCTACCACAACAGAATAGACTGGGAGTGCTGGGGAATGTAGCATTTTGTAATGAGATTAATTGTTTGCCTTTCACTGTGTAGAAATTATATCAAACATTTAAATATAGCTTTGCAAGCATGGCATACGACTCAAATAATGTATTTATTTTAGAAACCTAGTGTTATGTTTAAACTCATTGGTTATGCTCATATGGATAGTAATTATAAGATCACTCACATAAACATCCTGCTATTTCCTGTATTTATACATGTACATAGAAAGTAATGACAATCTTTATTATGAGCTATACAAACACTAATCACAAGGTAGTATTGATCATACAGTTATGTAAAAGTAATGGTGTATTTTAGGCCTCTGTCCACAACTGGCTACATTTACATGTAACATAATAATCCATTAATATTAGATCAGATTCCACATAATCTGACAGAAAAGCATTCATGTAAACACCTCAGTCGACTCGAATGAGCTTGATCTGAAGGATATTTCGATCTGACTGAAAGGAGTGGTGTAGAGACTGAATATGTACATGTTTAATACATAAGAAAAAAATGCTTTTATGGCATATATTTAGGAATGTTAAGTAAAAAATACTCATTTCCTCTGGTGACATGCTTGTGGCTTTTTTGTATTCTTAGCACACACTGTGCAAAAGCAGAAGTTTAAATATGTGAATTGGATTGTTTTAAATAATCCGCACTTTGGGAATATATAGTTGTTAACCCATGACATGATGGCTGATAGAAGGATACATTGATTCATCGATGGTAGCAATGCTCTGTGTTTTAAGCTAATCTCCAACCATCCTTTTATGTCCAGAATCTTAGAGAAAATAGTGTCTCACCAACTACAGAGCTTTCTGAATGAAAACAAGTTTTCCAGTCAGGTTTTAGAAAACACCACTCCACGGAAACAGCACTGGTAAAAGTTCTTAACGATATAGCCTACTATTGACTGACTGTTGATTCCGACAAGTTTCCTGTGTTAGTGCTGTTAGGTTTGAGTGCAGCATTTGACACAATTGACCACGCTGTTCTCATCTCACGTTTGGAGCACTGTGTGGGCATTCGGGGAGATGCTCTTAAATGGTTTTAATAATAGAAGCTTTTCTGACAGTATTGGTGAATTTACTTCACAGCTTCTCTTATTTGTGGTGTTCCTCAAGGCTCTATTCTTGCTCCCATTTTATTCTCATGCTTCCTTTGGGGTTGATTTTTTTGAAGGGTTAGTTCACCCAAAAATAAAATTTCTGTCATTAAGTACTCACCCTCATGTCATCCCAAAACCTTAAGACCTTCGTTTGTCTTCGGAACACAAATTAAAATATTTTTATGAAATCCGAGGGTATCTGATCCACACATAGGCAGCAACCAAATTGCATCTTTTGAGGTCCAGAAAGGTACTAAAGACATTGCTAAAACTGGCGATGTGACGGCAGTGGTTCAACCTTAAAATTATGAAGCAACGAGAATACTTTTTGTGCGCAAAAACAAAACAAAAACAACGATTTTATTCAACAAATTCGTCTGTCCCCTGTCATACTGCTGGACCTCAAAAGGTGCAATGTCATTGCTGCCTTTGTGTGGATCAGATTCTGAAGACAAACGAAGGTCTTACAGGTTTGGGACGACATGAGGGAGAGTACTTAATGACAGAAATTTCATTTTTGGGTGAACTAACCCTTTAAGAAACACTGTACTCTTTTCATTGTTTTGCTGACGATACCCAAATCTCTCTGCCCTTGGGATCTAACAAGAGGGGTTTGGATTCTCTGTTAGCTTGTCTGACGTAACAGCCTTAATCTCCTTAAATTTACTTCACCTCAAAGAAGGCAAAACTGAGATTATATCCCAGACAGCAACATAGTGTGACCCAGATCCGGCCCACATCTGGTACATGTGGTTTACACGCGGACCAGATGTGGGCCGGATCTGGCCCAACACTATGTCGCTGTCAGGGATTGTTTCAATCTTCAGAAGCTGTTAGTGCACCTTATTTAAACTTTGACCATTTGTCTCCATTTGTTAAACCATTAGTGAAGAATTTGGGTGTTTTTTTGATAGCGCTCTTGAATTTGAAAAACATGTTAGTTCTTGTCTTGAGTCCTAGCTTAGGTAAAATCATTTCCTTCTTTTAAGGACTGATACATGCTTTTATTTTGACAAGGCTTGATTATTGTGATTCCTTATTATGTGTATTTACCAAGCATCTCTTGCCCGCCTGCAAATGGTACAGAATGCAGCTGCTAGGTTCCGAACTGGTGTGTGGAAATGAGAGCACATTACTCTGGTTTTAATTTAATATTTATATTTTATATATTTCTGATTTACTTTGTTCACAATCCAGTAAGGCCTATTAGGTCATCTAACCAGAGACTGCTAAACGTTCCTCGGGTTGAGCTGAAATTGAGAGTGTAACACAGTTCGTAAGTACGGGAAGAAGGAGGCGGGAACCGGCGAACATTCAAACAAACTTTAATTCAAAATAAACAGAACAAAACGAAAGTAATGCCGGCAGACCCTCGCGGACGTCTGCCGGCCACACAAACATAATAAAACATAAAATAAAGTCCAGGCCTGGTCCTCTCTCGTCCGTTCACTGTCGTCGCTCCTCCTTTTATGCCTCCGGAGCTCCTCCGTGAGGGACTCGAGGCCGGTGCGCCTCACAGGTGACGATCATTAACACTCGCGTCACCGGCCTCGCGCCGTTCCCTCACGGCTCTCGCCCGCCCTGCTCGCCACAGAGAGGTGATCATGTTTTTGCTGTTGCTGCACCGAAACTTTGGGACATCCTACCTGTTTTTATTAGAATTGCCCCTACGCTACACGATATTATCTATTTTCTCTGGCTTTTAATCAAAGCTTTCATCATAGTGTTATGTTGTACATGATTTTAATTTTGATGGTCTTTTGATATATTGTACACTTGCAGTGTACTGCCCCATGCAGTGACACACTGTTGTGCCCGAAAAGGTACAAGTTTTGCAATTTTTTTCTGACGGTATAATGAACGAGGATCCACATGAGCATACCTCCAAAACCACTTACATACAAAACTCTGCCTGTAACCATGGTAACAGTGCTGGTTCCTGTCTCTAAGCATTGAGGTGATTGTCCTGTCAGATTTGATCTGAAAATGAATATTGTGATGAACGTTCTTTGATTTGTGATGAGCTCAGTCCATCCAATAAAAAGAGTATTTCTCCCAAAATTTAAAATCCTGTCATCATTTACTGTCATTCAATAGTAATACCAACTTAAATAATCTTTTCCTCACACAAACCTATTGTATGACTTCAGAAGACTTGGAATATAGCCTAGCTGTATTGACAACTTTATACTATTAGGATATTTTTAAGGTGTTTTATTTCTTTGTCCATGGTCACTATAAAATGTCTTTGTATGGAAAAGAGCTGCATGAATATCCTTCAAAATAAACAAATAATGACAGACATTTAATTTTTGAGTCAACTATCCCTTTAAATAAAGGAAAACAAGAGCATAAAGGACACTGACCAGAAATAGAGAAAGTTCTGAGGTAAACAAGGAGTTCCCTGACTTCCTTCCTTCAGTCTATTTTATAATCAACAGATCAGATTTAGGACAGAGCAAAGGTTGCAACATGAGACTGTAGGATCTTTGCGCTAGCATCTTGGGTGTTCAACGCATGCGCACTTCTGTGCAGAGGAGCTGTGGAGCAAATCTACACGAGACAGACTACATACTGTCCCTCACTGTGTAGTCAGAGAAGAGCTAACATATGTTCTATTTAAAGATGCTAATAATACGAACAGTATAGGTCTCAATAAGACATTCAGTAGTACTTATTATGTTTGTTTGTCACAAGCAATATAACAAATTTAACATGGAAACTACACCCTGCTTTAACTTTAAACAAGCCCACATACACTGTTTGAACATCAGTATTTTCCTCCTCACTTTGTTGCTGTGTGTTTATCTGGATGAAGTTAGTTATTCATAAGGCCACTTGAAAACCATAGAGTATTGTTCATCATTTATCTTATCTCATTTTATTCGCAAATTTCTTATCAGTAGACCAGGATGTTTCAGGTGTACCTTTGTTCTGTGTAAAGATCTTTATTGCACTCAAGTCATTAAAACAACCTTCATGTTCAGGGGACAGCTAACAAAGATCCTAATTATACGAACCTTGACTAACCTAGCAGGGCATATAAAGAAAACGGGGTTAATCTGTTCAGTTAGAGAATTAATTTCCTGACTGGAAGTCAGAAAAATACATATATTTGAAGTAGCATTCAGATAATCAAATGAAATATTATGCCAAATAAATATAAGCTCAGTTTGAGAAGACACAAAAATGCATTTCATTCTTCTGAGGAACACAAAAGAAGATGTTCTGAAAAAAATTCTCTTTTTTTCTGTGTTGTTTGGACACCAATATTCCAAATATCTTCTTTTGTGTTCCTCAGAAAAAAAGGAAGTCATACAGGTTTGAAACAATGAATGTGAGTAAATTATGACTGCATTTTCAATTTTTTGTTAAACTATCCCTTTGCGAATTTCTATTTACATTCCACCAGTGTTGGGTGTAATGCATTACTGTAATTTAATTACTTTTCCCTTGAAAATGTAAAGTATTATTATTAAGTAATATTATAGTAATATTAAGTATTATTAAACGTAAGGATTACTTTTAGTTTTTCTGTAATGTAATTACAGTTGCTTCTGCTGTAATTGCATTAAAGGATTAGTTCACTTTCAAATGAAAATTGCAACATGTTCTCCAACCAATACGCCTATATAGGTCGTTTGTCACTTCCCTTGAAATACGACCCGAGCGTTTACTAAAGTTGCGCCCCTATCGACAACAGGACACTTTCATTTTAATTTATGAAATACGACCCACAGGCACGTTTGATAAAGTTGCGCCCCTATCGACAACAGGACACTTTCATTTTAATGCATTGTTCCCTTTTATCTGCATCATATTTCGGGTTTGGCTTAGCTCAATTGGCAGAGCATTGCAATAACAATATGCAATCATGTGATCATGCGATCGTGGGTTCAATCCCAGGGAATGCATGCGCTCATAAAGTGTGTATGCGCTATAAATCACTTAGGGTAGGTTTAGGGGTGGGGTGGTTGTAGTCATTAAAAAAAATTAATTTTGCTAAATGGAAATAGGACAAATGGTGTAAAAAGTCCACACATTGCATTTAAATGAACACGCATTTTGATTGGTAACGAAAGTCATACGTCATTTCATGATGACAGAGGTAACATGACACTGTCATTATTTTTTGTAGCAGCTAGAGGGCGCATGACTTTAAAACGTAAATATAGGTCGTACTAAGGTGCTTAAAAAACGACCTCTAGAGGACAGTCTGGAAAATTACCCCATGATTTACTCACCCTCAAGCCATCCTAGGTGTATATGACTTTCTTTTTTCAGACGAATACAATTGGAGTTCTATTAAGAAACACACTGATGCTCCTAAAGCCTAAAGTATACTTAGTTTTTATTACACGTACGCGACCATATGTGCATAGTCGAACGCACAGCCTTGCAAAGTATACGTCTTTTGACTCATACGCGTACACAGGTGTTCGACACATGCACAGTTTTGAGCAATCTCTCACCACGGGTTACAGCTCATGTAAATACTGCAAAAAAATTAAATGCGCATGTGCGACCAGAGCGTACAAAGTCATCTTCCGATAATGAAATTCGCATCATGCGCACTGTACGCTGATCCTTGCGTACTCGTAAAACGTGAATTATACTTTGGGCTTAAAGGATAGTTCACTTTAAAATGAAAATTACCCCATGATTTATTCACCCTCAAGCGATCCTAGATGTATATGGCTTTCTTCTTTTAGAAGAATACAATCGGAGTTATATTAATAAATATCCTGATGCTCCTAAGCTTTATAATGGCAGTGCATGGAAACCACCTGTTTGAAGCTCAAAAAGTGCATCCATTCATCATAAACGTACTCCACACGGCTCCTTGGGGTTAATAAAGGCCTTCTGAAGCGCATTGCGCGTTTGTGTAAGAAAAATATTCATATCTAACACATTATAAAGTAAAATAACTAGCTTCCGCCAGACTGCCTTCTGTATTCAATTTATGGAAAGTTTCGTAAGTTGAATACAGAAGGTGTAGGACGTAATGTAATTGTTTTGAACTGCGAGAAGCTTTTCACTTTCTTCATAAGTTGAATACGGAAGGCGGTCTGGTGGAAGCTAGATATTTTACTTTATAACTTGATAAATATGGATATGTTTTTTACACAAATGCATCTCTTCGCTTCAGAAGGCCTTTATTTAGAGAATAATTAGTACACCAATTTAATTACACCGTTGTAGATGTAATTAATAGCTAGTAATTAATTACTTTTTTTAGAGTAACTTACAAACACTGCTTTCAACTTGCAAATTTGGAAAACAACTTAAAGATCTAAATGATAAATTCAAGACCTTTATGTTTATTGTTCTCATAAACATAAGATGAAGTCAACTTAAAACATATCAAACAAAACAAAAAAATATGAACACTTATACTATCCTAAGTATATTTGCTGGTTCAGTCCAAAGACATCAACAAAATGACAGAAAAAAAAAAGACATGTCAAAGTTTATTTATTCTTACTTTTGGAGAAAGTACATGACATCATTGTTGGTGTATTCAGCAATTTGTTCAACAATATTCTCTTCAAATGACTGCTCTGCTATGGCAGTAGCTGACAGAGAATCCTGACCGGAGATGAAGACGTTTATTCAAATATCCATTATATTTGAGCACCTTGTGGCTTTGCTGAGAATGCAATGAGTACTTACTTTGTCTTATGAACTGTGTTCTGATACATTTTGGAATACAATGATTCATAAAACCAAGCTTGTATAACTAGAAGCGTTCATATGTATGCATTGATCAGCAGTTCTCAACAACCAAACGCAATACTAAAATTGTTAATGTGAATAAGTAAACAATGTTCTTAAATCAAATCAATCATTTGAAATGTATTCATATATTGTTTATTAATATATATTACTGTAGTGGTGCCTCTCAGCGGCTCTCATGAGTGTCTGTCAGCTATGTATTCATGTCCTGCTGTCACAGCAGCAGCTTTCACTGACCTCATAAAGCATTCATTGAGCTGGTGACATGGGGTCAAGGGTCTCACTTTCCCTCTATCGCTGCATGTATTAAAAGCATCCTCATTCAGGCTAATACATCCCTGTGAACTGATGCTGATGTGTGATGGTTGGTATTGATGAATTTGGGATCCTATAGATCTTATAATGAACACAACATCTATAATCAGAACATTCTAAAAATGTGAATCAGTTTATGTTTCTGTCATTCTAAAGAATACAATCTCTGCTACTAGGCTATTAGATGGTTTTCGGAGCATGTATTGTATGTCTTGGAGGTTCAGTCTAAAAATCTTTAGCGATTTGGTGTTTTGCTGCATGATTGACTGATTGATCATTTGTTTTTAAAGCAGTGAACATCACGTTTCTGAGGAGGAGGTCATGTTGCACAACATGTCGATGTTAGTTTATCATCTTCTGATTGCCTCTTGCGGCAAAATATCATCTTGATTGGAAACAACCTTTGACATAAAAAATGACAGATACAAGACATGTTTTCTCAACCTTGAAAACCAATAATATATGGTTAGTTACAACAGTTGGGAACTGTTCTTATGCAAAAATGGTTCTATTTTTTATTTTTTTTTATGTACCAATGGTTCTTAAAATTGCATATACACAGCAAAATCCCCAGAGTTAAATCAACTCTGCTCAGAGAACATATGGTCCCTCTCTACATAGAGTTAAAATAACACTGAAGCAGAGTTAAAGTTAATAAAATATGCTGTTTGTGGAGTTGTTTAATCAGATCTTGAGAGATTTAATGTCTTTTATCTTCAGTTGATTTTATCTAAGGCTATGGCTGGAAGTCCTTTGTAGTTATTGAGTTATTGTGTTTCTCTTCAGTGATTATGCTTGTTAACAGCAGGTGTTCATCACTAATGCTCAATCATAACTTAATCACTTAATTATTTCATTAACTTTAACTCTGTTTCAGTGTTACTTTAACACTATATCTCTATATAGGGACCATATGTAATCTGAGCAGAGTTTATTTGCATCCTCAAATTCAACTCTGAATGGCACACAACTCAGCGGCAACACTGCTACTAAATCTACAGCGTAAAAAAAACATGCACAACAAAGCAATGTTGTCACCTCTATAGCCATAAAATATTGTCACATTGATTGTCTGTAGATAAAGCGCATGATGAAGGAGATACTTGGAAGTCTTTTAATCTACTAAAAATGACAAAAACCAGGAGCATAGCAAGGAAACATACAACCACAATCAAAACAATGTAAACTAATACTAGACAAAGACCAGACAGAAACAGAGGGCTTAAATACATGGAAAACAGAGGACTAATTAACAAGTCACACCTGAAACAAGGACTCTAATCAAATCAGTAACTATGGATACAAACAGGGAGAGAATGAAGGAGAACTGAACTAAATAATTAGGAGGTAACAATGACACTCAGACATGAACTGAACAGAAAAACAGATAGGCAAATAGCCCAGTTACCATACAAACAACTTTCCAGTTACCATACAAATCTTTTTAGTGAACTAAACACGTACAGCATGACCTGTGTAGTCTAGTTATCAAACAAATGACTCATATGAACTGGCTCTTTTAGTTCATCAAAAATACTTAAGAACATCTATTCATACTTTATTTGTAAACATATTTGTATAAGTTAAACTATACATTAATAAGAATTAAAGCTATTAAAGTTATTTAGTCAAAAACATTGAGTAATTTCTCTTTTTCTTTTGTTGTTTGATTAACATTAATGACGAATGGCAGCAGGTTTATTTGGCTGCTGTCACTTTAAGGCAGAATGCACGGATCCAATACACTGATATACATCCGATATTCTCCCAACTGTTTGTGTTCACTTAAGACATAAACGACTGTGTTTACGCAAATAAACCAAACCAAAATGAACATTTTGACATAATTTTGTGTATATTTGTGCGTTCAAGTGCAAAAACACTCAAAAGAGAGTTCAAAACTCACGCGCTGACGTCCGAGAGGCGGCTTTCTGTGTGCGCACAGAAAACTGGTGTCATGACAAATCTGGACTGAATTGAGCTCTCTTTCGTTCTCTTTCTCTCAGTCGTTTAAATTTTTGAACATTTCATGAGACATGCAGCAAGTGTATGCCAAATTATGTCCCACCGGGAAGATCACTTAGCACGTTACAATTCAAATGTGTGCATCTACCACGCAAAAGTCAGGACATCAGTTCTGACTGGATCTCTTCCCAAATTGTCCCTCCCGAACATTTTTATCTCGTTTTTATTTGATGGTGAAAGTGTTGATAGATTTTCGTCATAGTTTTTGTCATTCAAAACTGGTTTTTATTTAGTTATCGTCTCGTTTTTGTCAGTAAAAAAATGTTGTTGATGAAAATTATTCGTCAATGAAATTAATGTACACTGTATGCTTACTTTTTTCCCAAGGCTGTTTACATAAACCATCTTCTAAGAATTCATATTTGTTTATACTCTCAATATACCTACTTGTTTTGCTGCTTCAGAAGTCCTATTGTCATTTTAACATCCCCTGTAACTGCTTTCCACACTTTCTTGTGAGTGATTCTTTGTTGTAACTGATGCATTATCAATTCTATCATTCTACCTTTCCTTGCCTCTGACAACCTACTACAGTCCTCAACTGAGGAAGACATGGAGTGGAGACACTCTCAAGCTGAAGCAACATTAAGAGAAATTAATAAAAAACAAAAATATCTAAGGAAAAGTGCAATGACTGGAGAAAAAAAAATGCAACCAAAATGGTAATGCGGCCACGGGGGGTTAGAATCAAGAGACCGGGTAATAGTAAACCACTTTTTTTCTTTAGGACTACACCACTGGCTAAGAGAAATCAAAAACAAAATTTTAACAATTCCTTACAATTCTATCTCTATTAGTTTCATTATGTTGTTTCTTCCTTGGTGTCCATGACCCCAACAGAACAGATCATAAGACAGAAGTCTCCACAAAGACTCTTCGTTAACTAAGTCAAATGAACTGGTGATTATTAACCCAAGGAACACGGATGTTTTTGCTAGTGCAAACTTTGTGGGACTGCTTCAAAAGACGGTCATTGTTTTATGGCTTAGTTTGACTTCCTGGACAACACAGCTAGGGACCTTGATCTTCACAAATATTTCCACACCTCTTTGAATTTATGGTGGAAATGGAAATCATCACATTGGCCTTTGAATCTTTGACAGGAGATGTGAAGGACTTTGCAAGTCAGACTGAGGTGAACATTGACAAGTCTTGATTAGACTGAAGCTCTGCGTGGGCAAGAGATAATGTGATAATTTGAGTCTGTCTCTGCTGAACACAGGTGCCTGTAGAGGAGACATCTCCTTTGGCTTTTATCTCTCACTTTGGTTCTCCTCGGTTTTCGCTTGTCCTTGATTTGTCATCTCCATCAGGATGCTGGCTGAAACTTAAACCCACTTTCCTAGCCAAAGAGAGAGAAAGTTTGTCACAGGATATGTGATAGGCAGGTCGATTAATGGGTCTTTATTAGCACTGATATTATTACTTGTGTTTCTGTATAAAGTTGATTATGACAATAGTGTTAATATGCAGTACTTCCATGGCAAGACACTAGTATTGGGTGATATTGTGATACTTTCTTTGGTGCAAGTGTTAACATATATTTAATGTATCAATTGGACAAACCAACAATAATGGCCAGCAATGGTCAATCAACATCCAGCACCCAATAAATTAATTTGTGAATGTCTCTGCAGCGAGACCTGGTCAAAAGATTGTGTTGTAGTGAATTAATTTACACTTTTGCTTGTATATTTTTTTCATGAAATCAGACATCCCAAGAGCATTCATGTGTCGAAAGTAAAATTGATGTAGAGTGTGATGAAATAAGAGGGGAGCGTCTCAATGAAATCAGAACACAAGTGGTCACAGGAGACGCATTTAAAACGCATGTTGAAGGGATAGTTCACCCAAAAATGAAAATTTGATGTTTATCTGCTTACCCCCAGGGCATCCAAGATGTAGGTGACTTTTGTTTCTTTAGTAGAACACAAATGATGATTTTTAACTCCAACAGTTGCGGTCTGTCAGTCGTATAATGCATGTCAATGGGAACACAATCTATAAGAGTCAAAAAAACATGCACAGACAAATCCAAATTAAACTCTGCGGCTCGTGACGATACATTGATGTCCTAAGACACGAAACAATCGGTTTGTGCGAGAAACCGAATAGTATTTATATCATTTTTTACCTCTAAAACACCACTATGTCCAACTGCCCTGCGCATCCGGTTAGTGAGGTCTGAACGCGCTCTGAAAACGGAAGTGATGTGTCGCACTCATTGAAGCAAAGTGCGAGAGATCCTTTCCGTCATCAGAACGCGTTTTCTGACCTCACCAACCGGATGTGCAGGGCAGTTGAATATAGTGGTGTTTTAGAGGTAAAAAATGATAAAAAAAAAAAACTGTTGTTCTGATTGTTTCGTGTCTTAGGACATCAATGTGTCGTCACGAGCCACAGGGTTTGATTTGGATTTGTCTGTGCATGTTTTTTTCACTCTTATAGACGAAATTCCCATTGACATGCATTATACGACAGACCGCAACAGTTGGAGTTAAAAATCATCATTTGTGTTCTACCGAAGAAACAAAGTCACCTACATCTTGGATGCTCTGGGGGTAAGCAGATAAACATCAAATTTTAATTTTAGGGTGAACTATCCCTTTAATACCAGGTGTAAATTGCAATGTGTCTTGTCTGACCACTTGTGATCAGATCACCGAAAACACATCTCCATTTCTGAGTTATTGTTTATCATTTGAGGATGTCGGGGAGCCGCTATCAATAATGAGGGAGACTGCTGGAACTTATGGGAGAGGTGGGATATCTGTGAGATTGTTTTGGCTATTGGTAAACTCCAACTGGTGATGGTTGTTTGTCTGATTTGCATAAAATTTGAAATGTCATCAACAGATTAAAAGATATTCCATTTGTTAAATCAATTGGATGATATAAGCCATATGTTTTTGGGGCATGGCCTGTAATAATCAATTGGTCTGTATTTTCTGAGGGCATTACCAAAATGGGGTACACTTGGATGGAAAATAAACAAAACAAAACATAGTTTTATCAATTTTCAATGCAGAGAGAGCTGTTTTTTGTGTGTGTTTTTTTTTTTTTATGTGAAAAACTGTGTGGAAAACATGCCTTGATTACCATTTTACTGTATTTTAATTTTGGCTTTAATTGTTTTGAATCTCCTTGGCAAAATGGCTGTTTGATGGATTCACATGTTAAAACTAAAATCATAAGCCATTTCAGAGCAAATACACATTTCTCATTTTGGATGGCAGCTAATTTAAGTGAATTTTGGACTGTCTAATGGCTGATGTCTCTTGCTTAGCCTCAGAGTTTATCACTGATTGCCCTTCACTTCTCTCTTTTAGGCAAGCTGCCATTCCCTTCATTAGCTTGAGTAACCCAGTCACACTGCTGAAGCCTCTGTACATACCTATTTAACCTTGATGCCTATCACAAACACATACCTGCAAGTCTAAACATGATTGTGTCCATAATGTCAGTTACTATAATCTATAGGTCCTTCTGCCATAATCATATTTTACATCCATGAGCATTGAGCCGTTTTATCTTAAAGGTGCAATATGTAAGATTTTTGCAGTAAAATATCCAAAAACCACCAGGCCAGTGTTATATATTTTGTTCACTTGATTACTTACAATATCCCAAATGTTTCCAACTATTTGTAAATCATGAGAAAATTGCAATTTTAACCAAGGCTCTGAGACCCGCGGATAACCGCGTTACCCTCGGTTTCCGGGTTTATTTTGTAAAAACCATGGAAACACCAAAGACGCTTTAATATATTACATGTTTTAATAGACAAGGGAACAACTGTTTGGTTACATTTATAGACAGAAAACTAATTACTGTTATATACCTCAACACGTTTATTCTTATTGTTTAAATCTAATTTTCTTGATTTTTTGCGAGTACCATGCTTTACCATGCCTCAGAGTAAAACACTATTTTGTCAAGTAGCTAACATAGCATAATCAGATGCAGCTTTATTTTTAGTAACAGTAATACAGCATTTTCTCCATCATACAATACGTTTTAAAATTGATTGCATGCCATTTATCAAAACAAGCCATCCAGCATTTAATATGATATTTTAAAATCGATCTATCTTACTGCAGTGTGCAACAAGTGTCTCACAGCAGCCGCCGAGCGAACGCACAGAGTAACGTTATAACATCATTTTTAACACACTCAAATGTATCTAATATGATAAACAGAGCTGTGTTACCTCATACTCATGACCGGAAAAGCGGAAGCGGCGCCGGTGACTGTGACATAATAAAACTTCCGCTGCTCGTGAGGCGTGTGTTGCGCAATCGCTCCAGCGGCCTCATTCAGCTCCCACAACACTCGGTCCTGCTCTGCTTCATACTACAGTAACGTTAATAATCGCATCAATGAACATGATTTCTTCCTGAGTCCTATCCCGATTGTTTACACCGGCTGTGATGTGAAGACCACATGTGCCAAGATTCCGCGCTCAAACTTGCCGTCATCAAGCTACGCCTTTGTTTTGAATAGGCCTCTAGCGATGTCTAGCGGACAGAAATATTACATATTGCACCTTTAACTTCAAACAGAGAGTGAAAATGATGGCTATGAGGGAAAATCGATGAGTGAGTAAAGCCTTAGTCTTTTCTCATTAGTAGGTACTCAATGGCTGTGTTTGGAATGGCACACTAACTTTCTGCTTACTGCAAGTGAGGTTTGTGAGGTTTGTAAGGTTTTATTTTGATTACTTTTTTGTATTTTAAAATATTGTAGTATTATTTTTGTTGATAGTATGTTTTATTTAAAATCTTTCTATTATTGTCACAACGTGTCTTTTTTGTCTCATCTTTGGTAATCGTTGACAAAATCAACAAAACTCTTCCTCAACAAACATTTTCATCAGTAATTTTGTACTCTTTAGAATTCTTTTTTAACATTCTAAAGATTTTTATTATGCTTAATGCGATTTCCTTAAAGGATTAGTTCACTTCAGAATTAAAATTTCCTGATAGTCTACTCACCCCCATGTCATCCAAGATGTTTATGTCTTTCTTTCTTCAGTCGAAAATAAATTAAGGTTTTTGAGGAAAACATTCCAGGATTTTTCTCCATATAGTGGACTTTACCAGGGTACAACGGGTTGAAGGTCCAAATTGCAGTTTAAATGCAGCTTCAAAGGGCTCTACATGATTCCAGCTGAGGAATAAGGGTCTTATGTAGCAAAACATTTTCTAAAAAAAAAATGTAACCACAAATGCTCATCTTGAACTGCTCATCTTGGACCTTCAACTCGTTGAACCCTGTTGAAGTCCACTCAATGGATAAAATTCCGGGAATGTTTTCCTCAAAAACCTTTATTTCTTTTCGACTGAAGAAAGAAAGACATTAACATCTTGGATGACATGGGGGTGAGTAAATTATCAGGAAATTTTAATTCTGAAGTGAACTAATCCTTTAAGTATGTTTCTGGATTGCTGGCCTTGGAACAACATTCCTATAAACCAGGGGTGTCCAAACTCGGTCCTGGAGGGCCACTGTCCTGCAGAGTTTAGCTCTAACTTGCCTCAACACACCTGCCTGGAAGTTTCTAGTATGCCTAGTAAGTTAGCTGGATCAGGTGTGTTTAATTGACCCTTCGCAACGACCCCCCTTAGTTGCTGTTGCTTTGTCTGACAAGCCGTGGTGCTGTCACACCACACGCAGTGAAAAAAAACATCACAGAGCAAAAGAGGACACTGACAACATATCGACAGACAAGACAGAGCAGGTTACTTATGATATTAAACAAAGTCCCAGCTTTCAAAATATGTAATTTAAAAAAAAATTTGAACAATAAAAACCGTTTTGTGGCTATTTAATGTGTCATGACAGATCGCTGTAGCGCCTCAACTCAAGCGGCTCGTGAACTGATCATCTCTTCCTACTATTTATAGCATCAAATAAACATGAATGAACATGAGAAGGAATGTTGTTTCAAACGCGGAAAGACGCAATTACACACCATTTTTTAAGTTCAAATCCACCGAGGTTAGTCTTCTAACTCCTGACTGCTTTATTGGACAAAATGGCGGATTCTGTGTTATGATTGGTTAGATTGCTTGTCAATCAAAGTCCCGGCGAAGGGTCAATTGGGGTTGGAGCTGAACATTGCAGTACAGTGGCCCTCCAGGAGGATTGGACACCCTTGCTATAAACCAATCACTGTTTTCCAATTGTAAGGGAAGTGTTTTGGCTAAGATTGGTAGATTCATAGGAATGGGATGTTGACCCAGGAACATTTTATTATAAATAGGCTTAAGTGATGTATTTTCATTGGTTTTTATAAAGATTTCACCACCTCACATTATACACCATAAATCAAGTGTCAAAAAAGCAAGTGACCAAACATACCAAATGAACATTTAAGGTCATGTCTGGTTACTTTCGGGTCTCCATTCCATTTGCTGACACGTTTCCACTTTACATACTCTTTATCCATTTCTCCACACTAAGCAAAAGGGCATGCTATGTACACTGTGCATACTTATGTATAGGGGTGCCATTATCCATTACAGTCTCACTTTAAACAAGATTTGTTGCCCCATGAATCAACAGAAAGCTCCCGGCAGCCGCCTCAGAGGTTTGCAGTTGCAGCTTAGCTGGAGAGATGCATGTGTTGACAGTGCAGTGACAGGTGCACATGCAGTCACTCTTCTAAGTATAGCTAATGGCGTACTAGCATTCTGCATACGGCTTCTTCTGTGTGGGATTAAAATACAAAGCCGTTTGAGTGACTGACTCTCATGAGCTGTTGCATGCTGTGGTGCCCAATTCTCAGACAACAAAAACAAAAGTACTGAAATGTTTAAAATGAAATGAAGATACCACAGTTCTCTGAGGTACACCAGAACCTCACAACCATCTTCAGCAGTTTTGTAGTAGCAACTGACTAAGGCAGTCCATGCTCCAGGAGGATGTAATGTTGCTGCAAAGGAAAACATGAATGGCGGCAGGATAGTTTTTAGGGCACTTGAGAAAGAAAAAAAAGTAGTTCTTTCTTGTAGCTCAAGAGCATTCCAATTTCACTGGATCATCTTTGAGATGTTTCTACACTTTGATTGGAGTTAACCTGTGCAAATTCAATACAATGGACATGATTTGGGAGAGCACACCTCTCAATAAAAGGTCAAAGCAAAAACCAGCCATGACGTCAAAAGAACAAGACACAGTTCTGGGGACAAACAGGACTCTCTGGTCTGATGAACCTCAGTTCCAAGCATCATGTATGGAGGATAACAGGCACTGCTCATCACCTGCACAATACCATCCAAACAGTAAAGTGTGGTGGTAGCAGCATCATCCCGTGGGAGTGTTTTTCAGTGACAGGGACTGGTGGACTGGTCAGGATAAAAGAAAAGCTCAATGCAGCAAAATATAGAGATAGCCTTAATGAAAATCTGATTCAGAGCTTTCAGAACCTCGGACTGGGCAGAAGGTTCACCTTCCAATAGGACAATGACCCTAAGCACACAGCTGCAATGCAAGAGTGGCTTATGGACAACTCTGTGAATCTAGCCTAGGCCTAGGCTTGAACCCAATACAACATCTCTGGAGAAACCTGAAAATGTCTGTCCACCGACGGTCCCCATCCAACCTGACAGAGCTTGAGAGGATCTGAGAAGAAGAATGGCAGAAAATCGCCAAATGCAGATGTGCAAAGCTTGTCGCATCATACCCAAGAAGGTTCTAAAGATGCTTCAACTAAGTACTGAGTTAATGGTACAAATACATTTACAATGTAATTATTTCAGTTTTTCCTTTTTAATAAATTAGCAAAAAGTTGTCATATCTGTTTTTGCTTTGTCATTGTGGGGTGAGTAGTGAAGATTAATGAGAAAAAAAGTAATTTAAAGCCACTTAGCATAAGACTGCAACAAAACAAAATGTGAAAAAAATTCATGGGTACAAATACTTTCGCAAGGCACTGTAAATACATACACATAATAAATACAGGCTTTAGAATATATTCATTCATTCGTTGATCCTTATATGAACTTCTAGTATCATATGGCTCATAGGGATGGGCTATCCCAGTTTCTTAGGCAAAGGCAGGGGAAAGCACCCTGGACAGATGGGCAATCGATCACAGCGCTCTCCCACACATACCAAACCTGCATGTCTTTGGACTGTAGGGGAAACCCATGTTAAAATGCAAACTCCACATAGAAAGGACTCCTGGCTCAGCCGGGGCTTGAATCGGGTAGCTTCTTGCTGTAAGGCAACAAAGCTAACCACTGAGCCACCATGCACTCTCACATTAGCTTGATCCAGCCTGAAAAATACAGTTTTTTGTCATGATTCAAGCATTTAGAAACAACATTTTTGAGACAGTTGTTGTCAGATTTCATTGGTTATTTCAAATTTAATCGAAAGCTTGGCAAACAGCTTTGAAGAATTTGATGTTTCCCTATTCAAAGAGATAGGAGCTGCACTTGAATGCCCGAGAGGCGTTTCAAAGATGGCTGCCGAGTGGAATGACTTGTCTTTAAGGGACTTTGGTTATACTTAGGGAAATGACAGTTAAGGGGCTTTATGCAACACTTATCATTTTTTAAGGGATTACTTAAGTGAAAAATATATACTTAAGGGAAATTTTTAGGGTTTATGACATTTCACCTAAAGAAACCCTTAAGTAACACTTAACGGTTATTTTCTGCAACACCCTTGTGTTTAAGGGAAAAATAAAGGCGATCTAAAGGTAAAATGACACTTAAGGTGCTTTATGCAACCGGGCATGGTCCTCTCTCGTCCTTCACTGTCGTCGCTCCTCCTTTTACCGAGAGATACGAGACTGGTGTGGCGCGCAGGTGACACTCTCACACCACCGGTTGATGGTAGCTATTGAATTCCTTAGTATTTTTTTCCTATTATGGAATTCAGTGGCTACCGTCAACTGTTTAATTACCAACGTTCTTCAAAATATCATCTTTTGTGTTCAACAGAAGAAAGAAATTCATACAGGTTTGGAACAACTTGAGGATAAGTGATGACAAAATTTTCATTTTTGGGTGAACTATCCCTTTAATCAACACTTTATTTGACACTGCAGCAGTCACATTGCCAAACTATAGGTTGAATGAATGTGTAGCTAGTATCAAACACTGAATTCGGAACCGCATACTAGTATACTATTTTTAGCATATCTTTCTATAGCAGAAATAGTACTAGTAGTATGCTAGTATCCGGTTCCGAATACAGTTATAGTGTTGTGATTTTGCCAGCTGTTGTGAGAAACACTAGACTGACAAGCCCTCAGATATGAGACTACATAGTTCCAGCCCTACCACTCAACCCAGTAGCTCATAACAGTGACCGTCCCACACCTCTGTTTGTTCACAGCCATGGCAACCTGCAGCTATAGCCCCTAGTATATACTTCCACAGCTGTCCCTTCAACATTCAATACCTCCACTACTGTACAATAGAGCAGTGCTTAGAGAGATTAGTCAAGCATTTCATCTGGTCTCTGGATCCACTTTCCCAAAAGATCCACAGAAGACACCACTAACCATGATTTGTACACCCTTACAAAAAATAAGTATACTTACAAGTATATTTTAAAGTATACTTGTAAGTAGCATACTTGTAAGGGTACTATTTCAGTACTACTTGGGGCTAAATTGGCCCACTTTTTAGTGTATAAAAGTATACTTTTAAGTATACTTTAAGTGTAACAGTAGTAAACTTTGAGTACACAACTAGTTAACTACGTTTTTCATTTGTACTGCAACTATACTACAAGTGAACTTGTGATAGTTTACTAGTTAAATACTTGTAGCACAGTTTTTGTTTATGAAATTACACTTTGAAGTATACTCTCGGAAAACTACTTTAGTATTTTATATTGCAAGTATACTTATAAGTTTACTTTAAGTGAACATATTCATTTTTATACTAGAAATATACCTTCAACTGTACTTTAAGTCTGAAGTAAATTCCTATGTACACTACCAGTAGACTGCACAAAAATTCACATACTTAGAATTAGGTTTTCATTATAAATCTATATTTTTGCTTCAGTATCTGTAACTCACTGGGTTTTTGAGCTAGAGAGCTTAAACTTTTATACAACGTTTACATTTGTTTACTACAAAAGGCACCAATTCAAATCTCTGCAAGAATAACACAGCCCATATGAGTTGATGTCACATACATGGTGTGCATTTGTTACAATCAAAAAAGGTTTATTGAAACAATCCAAAAGAGCAATCCAAAACAATGTCTCTCTTTCTGTGACTGACCATAACTCAAATCCACTTTCTGTTTGACTCAGGAGTGTTTATAAATTAGTAGAACTAGAACAAACTTCCTTAATGGTATATATGTTTAATGAGCACTCGACTCCAGTGTACCTGTGTAAAGAACATGTAGGTTTTAAAGATGTTACAACCCACCCCACCCCTGTCAACTGTTATTTAGCTAGCCATATTAGCATAATGGTTTGAAATCTGCAGGTTAAAAATGCTTCACTTTTTGCCTGAGAAACAATTTTAATCTAATATAAGTTAAATGATTTTATCAGCAAAAGTTTAATTACTAAACAAAATATATTTTTGGTCAAAAAAATTAGTAAAATATGCATGTGTCTACCACCAGCCTTGACAACCATTTATATGGGATCTGAGAGGAAGTGAGTAAAAACTGAAATGATCTTATGATTCCTAGCCCCTGATTGGTGGAATTGGTGGTGTTACAACTCTCACCATGTTACAATCATACCCGGTCCCGCATTTCTGAATATGTTCCGTAAAGTCAATTAAACTGTATCACTCAAACCTGGGCAAATTGAGTGCCAGTACAGAGCCGGTCACAATTAACAAAGCTTATTGCTATAAGACTCCTCTTTAAGACTGACTTCCAAGTAGTGCGACCCATCAACTGTTTGGTTATTTATATTCTTCAAAAATATCTTCTTTTGTGTTCAGCAGAAGAAAGAAATTCATACAGGTTTGGAACAACTTGAGGGTGAGTAAATGATGACAGAATTTTCATTTTTGCACTGTAAAAAATTAAACCAATCACCTTCATTGTATTAACTCAAATTTTTAATTTCAATGAACTCAAAATTTTAAGGTAACTTACCTTTTTAAGTTAAACCAACAATTCTTTATTTACAGTGTGGGTGAACTCTTTAAGCTCCACTCTGTTCTTCACATAAAGGTTCCGTATTGCTTCGGAAGACTTGGAATGCAACATAAGTTGTTTGAAAAACCTTTCTACTGTTTTTTTGTTGTTGTTGTTTGTTTGTTTGTTTGTTTGTTTGGGGGGCAGTTTTTGCAATACATACCAGTGGCGGTACATTTATTTGCTTGTTATGTTGTTGAGAAGGGGTTAGATTTAGGGTGGGGGTGGAGTTAGGTGCTCCAAAATATCTATGAAAGTATAAATATTTAGGAAATTATTTCTATTTTTACAAATGCTTGCAAAGAATTAAATGTCTTGATCTGACATATAAGGCAAACAATGGAAAGAAATGGAGTACCCTGTAAGTTTGAATGACAAAAAAAATGACAAATGCTTTAAGAAGTAACACCAAGGGGTCCTGACCAAGCGTCTATATGTGACTAGTTGGGAGTTAGGATGTATTGTGTTGAATATTAGAACTTTGCAGGTATGCATTTAATTATAGTGAAGTTCAGTCCTGGAACTGGTGTGGTATTGACGCTGGGCAGGTTTGTCTTGAGTTCAGGCATGTTGCTGATGGGATATTGGCTCTGTAACACTCCCTCCACCATAAGTCTCTGATCTATCATCAGACTCAAACTCAACTGAACTATTAATAAAGATTTAGTTCTTGTTGTTGTGGTTGAGAGTCTTTAGCATTAGCGGCATGCCACAGGATGTCAGCTGCCTGGATGTTGGCTTCCTCACCTCATTCATTTAATAACGCTACAAAACTCTTATTGTTAATCAAATACTGGTTGATAACCCAGATTTAATTGCCCAGAGGTTGCTCTTTCATCGTGTAGAAGACATTATGGTGATCTAATCTGATCTAATTTTTCATTCAACTACAGTATCAACAATGTTTTGGACCATGTTTCTCCTAAAATTCCCTGAAAAACAGACACAAATGAGTCAATAGTTGACATATAGAGCAGAGGTGGCGAACGTCAGTCCTGAAAAGCCACAGTCCTGCAGAGTTTTGCTCCAACCCTGATTAAAACTCGTCTGCATGTAGCTTTCTAGCAACCCTTCAGACCTTGATTGGCTTGTTCAGGTGTGTTTGATGAGGGTTGGAGCAAAACTCTGCAGAACTGTGGCTCTCCAGGACGGAAGTTCGCCACCCCTGGTATAGAGCTTTAAAATGAATGTGGATAACAGCTCAGACTATTTGAGCTTACAAGAAACAAGGATTTGATGAGAAATGTGTAAGTTCATATTGAGATAACTTTCCATTACAAACTTTGGTATCTCAATGGGCACAAGTTTGAGACTGTCAGCAAGTGATTGCAAATGAAACAAAATAAAGAACTGGTAACCAAATGCATACAGTAAATTATGACAAAATGTTCAATTTTAAGTGCACTATCCCTTTAATGTGTGAGGTGCCATAAAACCTTGAAGTTGAGTTAATGGACAACTTCACTTTGCTTTATATCACATTGTGAACTGCACTATGTGTGAGACGCCTTTGATCTTCATGACTCAAAATTTTAACTTGGATATAAACTAGGAGTAAAGAGTTTTACCCCTTTTCTCAATCTTTATTATGGTCATTTTCCACATGTTATAATAATAGAATAATAGTGAAGACACAAATAACACAAAGATGAAGTGACGAAAACATAAACAAATGAAAACTTAATCAGTGTCATGAGGTCAAGCGTGCGGGACACCTGTTGATGCTTTTCCTTCACTATCCGCTCCAACTCAAACATCAAAAAATAAAAAAACTTTAGTATGGGGAACACATATTCACAATTAATTACGACTTTTCCCTCAATAAACTCCTTATTTACTGCTACTGATGTTTTTAACATAATGAGAAAAATAAATTCAGTCATGTGTGGACAAACCTTTGAATAGTAGTGTATTTCTTTTTTATTATTATTTGCTCAGTGTGCCCAAACACACAGATGAATTTGATGAAATAACTAGCAGTATGGGCACTATCTCCTCTAGCACATTAGAAACTGTTGCATCCATCAGATTAAAAAAGGTTAGAGAGAAAAATACTCTGCCATGGTACAACAGTATTACTCACGCTCTCAAGAGAGAAACTCATAAGCTAGTGCGCAAATGGAAACAAACTCATTTAGAGGTCTTTAGAATCACGTGGAAAGACAGATTGTCCCGCTATAAAAAGGCTCTAAAAGCAGGGGGCTGAGCATCTCCGCAAACTCCAAAACAATCCAAGGATTTTACAGTACAGTGGCTAGATTAACAAATAAACAGACATCACCTGAACTGAATATTCCATTACAGTTTAGTAGTAATGACTTTATCAATTTCTTCACTGAGATCGAAATCGAAAGCATCAATTGTAAATGTACAACCTTTGACAGCCTTTTATGATCTTCAATTATCGCTCCTTAAGAACAACTTCAGTGCTTTACAAATATAGGACAGGAAGAGTTAAACTTATCATTTACCATCATTAAACCAACAAACATGTTTATTAGATTCAATAACCACTGAATTAGTGAAAGAGTTGTTACCTGTAGCTCTTCTCAATATTATTAACTCATCTCTATCTCTAGGTCACCAAGACCGTTCAAGCTGGCAGTTATCAAGCCTCTCATTAAGAAACCAGGTAACACTTTATAAAAACTCACGCTATGAAGCATTAGTTAAGCATTAGTAAATAGTCAATTCATCATTTATAAAACATTAATAGACATTAGTAAGCCATTTATAAATACAGCTATAAATGCTTTGTTCTTGATTTATAAGCATATCTATAATGAGTTTAATAATTGTATTTTCATACTTTATTAATGATCAATTTATCATTTATAAATTAAGTATTTCATTATTTACAAACCAGTTATTTAGGAGTTGTCAGTGGTTCATAAGATCATTTAGGAAGTGTAAGTAAATGATTAATAAAATATTTAAATGTACATTTATGCATCTTATTATTTAGACATATAGTATTAGTTACTTAGTGTGTTAATAAATGCTTTATTAACACATATTCCTAGTGTCAAAACTACCTCAGTACTAATTTTAAAACATTAGAGAACAGCAGTGCAGAAGATCACTGAACCTTTAAATCTCATTTATAAAAGCTTTACAAAGCATCACTTTAGATGAGCTCACAAAAATAGTTAACTGACCCCTTCTAAATGTTTTATAATTACCTGAATTTATCATGAATTGCAGTAGGAATTTGTGTTAATAAAGCATTTATTAACACACTAAGTAACTATTACTATATGTCTAAATAATAAGATTTATAAATGAATGTTTAAATAGTTTATTAATCATTTACTTACACTTCCTAAATTATCTTCTGAACCACTGACAACTCCTAAATAACTGGTTTGTAAATAAGGTAATACTTAATTTAGAAATGATAAATTGATTATTAATAAAGTATGAAAATACAATTATTAAACACATTATAGATATGCTTATAAATAAAGAATAAAGCATTTATAGCTGTATTTAAAAACTGCTTACTAATGTCTATTAATGCTTTTATAAGTGATGAATTAACTATTTACTAACGCTTAACTAATGCTTCATAGCATGCCATTATTATAAAGTGTTACCAGAAACGACAACTAGATCCAAATGAATTGGCAAATTACAGAGCTATTTCAAATCTTCCATTTATGTCTAAAATACTTGAAAAGGCTGTTTTCTCTCAATTGTGCTCCTTCCTACAAAAAAATTATATCTATGAAAAATTTCAGTCCGGATTCAGGCCCCATCATAGCACAGAAACTGTGCTTATTAAATCACAAATTCCTTACTTCTAGCTTATGACCAAGGCTGTATCTCAACACTAGTTTTACTTGATCTCACTGCTGCGTTCGACACTATAGAACATGACATACTCTTAGATCGACTACAAAATTACACTGATATTCAGGGACAGGCATTAAGGTGGTTTAGATTGTACCTATCAGACTTTACCATTTTGTTTATTTAAATGGGGAATTCCAAATTAACCTAAGTAAATTATGGAGTGCCGCAAGGGTCTGTGTTAGGCCCTGTTTTCATTTTACATGCTGCCCCTTGGTAATATTAATAGAAAACATGGAATTAGTTTCCACTGTTATGCCGATGATAGTCAGTTATATATTTTGACCAAATGAAATCTCTAGATTTTCCAAGTTAACAGAGTGTGTTAAAGATTTATAATATTGGATGACCAGTAATTTTTTTCTATTAAATTTGGATAAGACTGAGGTATTACCTTTTGGAACAAAAACCTGTACAGAATCTTTTAGAATACAATTTGCATCTAGAAGGACATCCTCTACAGTTAAAGATCTGGATGATATATTAGACAGCAACTTGTCTTTCAAAAATCATATTACATATGTTACAAAAACAGCCTTCTTTCACCTCAACGCTAAGCTAAGGAACATGTTATCTGTTTCTGATGCAGAAGAGTCAGTTCATGCATTCATGACGTCTAGACTAGATTACTGTAATGCATTATTAGCTGGTTGTCCTGCATCCTCAATAAACAAGCTACAGTTAGTCCAAAATGCAGCTGCTAGAGTTCTTACCAGGACATGAAACCCAGAAAGCAACATAGTGTGGCCCAGATCCGGCCCACATCTGGTACATGTGGTTTACACGCAGACCAGATGTGGGCCGGATCTGGCCCGACTCTATGTTGCTGTCAGGGAAATATGAACATATAGTAACACTAATTTTATGGTTTCCTATTAAGTTCCGTATTGATTGCAAAGTATTGATAATGACCTATAAGGCCCTAAATGGTTTAGCTCCTTAACCAATCTTCAATCTCAACAATCCATCATGCTCTTTAAGGTCAAAACTCTTTTGGGCTTTTGGTAATACCTAGGATATCAAAGTCCACTAAAGGAGGGAGAGCATTTTCACATTTGGCTCCTAAACTCTCAAATAGCCTTCTGTTTAAATCTAGATAAAAAAGCATATTACTTTAGCCAAGCATTCACATAATACATCTCATAACCTTGCACTTCAGTTATATCAGATGAAATGCACATAATTAACTTTTTCTACACCAGCTATCCTAATTATTTTCCCTTTGCTTTTCTGTTTTCTAGCTCAGGATGTCCATTCCAAGGTAACTAGAGAATACTATTGAGAAAAAGCAATCTAATCAACATAGTGGTGCAGGTCATGGCTGTAAAAACAGTGGGGTCAGAGACCATCAGTCAAGGTCAGAGACCAACAATGCATTAATGAAGCCTCCAAACAAAGACACCACTCAAAAGTAACAAAGTAAATCCTGATTTAAAAAAAAACAACTTTAAATTACTTGACAATGCTTTATGATTTTGTTAAAGGTGGTACAGAGGATCTTTTCGTCGACTGAGTTTTTGAAATGAGCGCATGTGTAAGAACAACCCCCCTCCATTTCGAGTTAACCCCTCCCAAAACTCGTGCACGAGTATTGGAACACGAGTGTTTACCACCGGCATTCGCTGTGTTATTAAGCCGGGCACACATTTAACGAGTAGCTAAAACATTCTAAGACTATGCTCAACATACAGCGATTGTTTCCTGCTCCTGAAGCAGATTTATATACTTTCACATGGAATTTAAACACCGACTGTAATCGCAGACTGAACGCAACTGGCTCTGACTGGACGTGTTTGAGCGCGATCAGTCATAAGTATCAATTTACATTCATAATCGGCCTTACAACTTAAAGCCGCGCACACACTTAGTGGATTCATTATGTCGGACTCACCGCAGGTAACTCATAATCTGCAGTTGTTACTCCTTTCTCCTGACAAAACATTGCATGCGGCGCCTGTGGAGTGTGGAAAGTTACTGAAGCGCGCAGCCGCGCGTCTCTCACAAGGAACGTCATGGCAGTGATTGACAAGCCAGAGGGCCAATCGTTTACGCGATGATCGCGTAAACGATTGGCTGATGTTTTTAAGGCCCTACCTCGTGCACAGATGATGTATATTAATAATATTCCTTTCAGTGCACCTAATAAATAGTCTTTTATCAGTTAGTAAAGACAGTTTCAAGTAATATTGCAAAAATGTATAAAACAAAACATCCTCTTTAGCACCTTTAAGGAGACCTCTGTGAGCTTGACCCATGGAAATTTCCATGAGACTGAGACCAAAATATATTGCGTCTCGGTATCTGGAGTCTACACAGAAATCTAGACCTCTGAGACAGACTCTCATGAAATGTTCCAGTCTGTATGCACATCTAACACCGCATGCAGTGACATATCCTGTTTTGTGTCCAGACAGCCACCAGGGTTGTTGGTAGATATTTGGATGTGTACTACTTTCTAATCTTTCACTTATGTGGCCTTACAGCATGTTGATTTTTCATCACATCCTCTTGAGCTATTGCATTTCCAAATCACTTTATTTAGCCTGCATAGATGGTGATGATATGAACCTTCCCATCTGAAGATCAACATGGGTGACATCTGAGGCTAAACCTATTCAGCGTGTGATGGGGGGTTGTGGAGAAGAGGCAAAGAGCCAGAGGCACATGGGAAGAGCAATATTACCAGACAGCTGAACTGGCAACATTTGAAAATGCTAAATGTCAGAGGCAGACTCATTTGAGATGAGGAGGGTGGGGGGTGGACAGAGGGAATATTTTGATTAATATGCCTTGTTCGCTTAGATTCATGATCATCCTGGTTCAGAAACATGAGGAAAGCAGTAATGGCTACTGACCAAAACAAACAGGGCTGGACTGCTGTCTAAAATGATTCTTAACCTCTATGAAAGAGATCCCCGTGGACTCTCTTTGTCTGTGGCTTGACTATTAATGGATCGACTATGTTTACCAGCAGTTTTATGTTTTTGATTTTATTTGTAAACTAAATTATTCAGCTCTCTGTCAGTTTCTTTATCATAAACCCGCTAAGAGCATTTCTACACTATGAAGCAGTCACTTGAGCATTTGAACAAAAGATATGTGTTTTGAAATTCTGGAAAGAGAAATTCTCATTGGTCAATAGATGCCTAGATCAGATAGTATGGCAAGTTAAAATTTTATATTAAGTAACATGACAACGCATGGTCTTTAGTCTGTAGGAACTTTAAAGGGTTAGTTCACCCAAAAATGAAAATTCTGTCATTTATTACTCACCCTCATGCCGTTCCACACCCGTAAGACCTTCGTTAATCTTTGGAACGCAAATTAAGATTTTTGTGGAAATCCGATGGCTCCGTGAGGCCTGCATAGCCAGCGATGACATTTCCTCTCTCAAGATCCATAAAGGTACTAAAAACATATTTAAACCAGTTCATGTGAGTACAGTGGTTCAATATTAATATTATAAAGCGACGAGAATATTTTTGGTGCACCAAAAAAACAAAATAACTACTTATATAGTGATGGCCGATTTCAAAACACTGCTTCAGGAAGCTTCGGAGCGTTTCGAATCAGCGGATCGGAGCGCCAAAGTCACGTGATTCCAACAGTTTGGCGGTTTGACACACGATCCGAATCATGATTCGACTCGCTGATTCATAATGGTCCGACACTTCCTGAAGCAGTGTTTTGAAATCGGCCATCACTATATAAGTCGTTATTTTGTTTTTTTGGCCCACCAAAAATATTCTCGTCGCTTTATAATATTAATATTGAACCACTGTACTCACATGAACTGGTTTAAATATGTTTTTAGTACATTTATGGATCTTGAGAGAGGAAATGTCATTGCTGGCTATGCAGGCCTCACTGAGCCATCAGATTTAAACAAAAATATCTTAATTTGTGTTTCGAAGATTAACGAACGTCTTACGGGTGTTCATTTTTGGGTGAACTAACCCTTTAATGCTGGTGTAGCCCCTCTACACGCACAGCTCTTACTGGCCTACGTCCGTTACACTCACCCCACCTACACCTTATCGGCACCAATGTAACCTCTCCTGTTCAAACCACCCGCTCTAAGCGGGACTTGAACCCTGGTACGCTGGCATGGGAGTTGGGCACTCTAACAAGGAGGCTAAAGACCGCAGTCTCTGGCGTCAGACGCTAGAGCGCCTCTTGAGATCAGGGGAGTGAGGTTTACACATACCAGCTTGGTCTCATTGAAAGTTACGTATTAATACCTATGTATTAACAGAGACACAAAATGTAAATTTTTGTATGTTTAGAAAGGTGCTGAAACAAACAATATTGATGTATTTATAGCACTAAAACGTAAAATTACTTATGTTTTTTCAGCAAAAAAAGCATAAAATATTATTATAAAGATATATGTAAAATTTCCCTTTTATTGTTTTGTAGATAAATGTAAGATCCCTAAACCCCATCCCCATTCTAAACATACCCATTTTATACAGAATATTAAAAGAAAAAGTAATTTAGTTTAAATTATTAAAAGAATAAGTAATTTAGTAAAAATATGACATTAAAAGGATATTTTGAGCCGCTAAACCTACCCAACTACGTACTGTTATAAACAAAAGAATAACAGATAAACAAGCATAATCACAATAATTTATTTATTGCAAAAATGTCAAAAGTGGTACCAAAAGTAGTTCAAATAATGATGAGTTGCAGTTGCAGTCCTCTCTGGTGGTAATAGTTTTTATAGGGTACAGAGCAGAATTTAAGCTATTAATCCATTAAAATATTAAGGCGCGCACTCATTTCAAATGTCAATCCACTGAAACACGTGTAGCGAATTAGCTCAAAAGAAATATGAATAATTAATCATAACTCGTTATAATTAATTATAAATATTTGAATCAGTTAATCAAATTAACTTAATGTAGCTGCATTAATATTACAATCAATTAATCTGTTCGGCCAGCGAACACTCAGTATTGATCGTCTATCAACTTTTCAAAAAGTGGCCACAGAAAAATATTGATTTCTTAGCATGTAGCTGTGATTGTAATCGTTATCAGTGACATTGGTTTATAAGCAGACCAGAATCAACTCGCAAGAGTGTGCACACAAGTTTTATTTAACTAAATCACATAACTAAACTAACAAACACAAACATACAATTCACGCATACATAGGAAATGAGAGAGTGAAATTGAATTTGAACCGTATCATAACAGGGGAATGAAGCAATGGAAAGGGTCAAAAATAACAAGCTGGACGAACCATCAGTTTCAATACTTTAAAGCACCTTTGTTAACAAAAGGGGTTCACAATCTTAATACTAAATCGCCGTTTAGTGTTCAAAATATACTTGCAAATGCCTTAAAGGATTAGTTCACTTTCAAATTAAAATTTCCTGATAATTTACTCACCCCCATGTCTTCTAAGATTTCTGAAAGATCATTTGACAGCAAAGATTAGAGTAATGGCAAATTTCTGAACTGTAGTATACCCTCAATATTTTTCTTATGCAGTCTAACATCCATTTTCTTACTGTGGCCAACCTTTGCCTCGCTGACTCTCAGCAACATTCAGCATTCACTGCATTTGCTTCAGCTCCTCCTGAACGCTTATCTTATTGACATTTTGAATGCGAAGGCCCAAAATTGATGATGAAAACGATTCAGACAAGCACTTGCCTTATTCATAGTCTTATCTCTCCAGTTTGGTTCTGGTTCCTGGTTCCGTTTCTTATCACTGTAGTTCCATATACATTATCATTTAATCATGTGATTTCAATCATGTAATACAGCTTTCCTGTAGCTCAGTGGTTAGAGCGTGGCACTAGCAATGCCAAGGTCATGGGTTCGATCCCAGGGATTGCACATACTCCGATACAAATGTATAGTATAATGCAATGTAAGTCGCTTTGGATAAAAGCGTCTGCCAAATGCATAAATGTAAATGTGATTTACACTAAAAGAGCCACTCCTTAAGCCATATCTGCACCCATCACTGGATGGTCAGCCTGGTAATAAGATTACTGTTTATGAACAAAGACCAATAAAATCAGCATTAGGATAATGAGTTACTTACTAATTCTCTAATCACAGCATATTTTTAGTTAAAGTGCCTCTATTATGGCATTTGAAAGGTTCCTATTTTTGTTTTGGGAGTCCCCAATAACAGGTTTACTATATGCATTTATTTTTACCTTATTTGCTCAATGACTCCCAAACGATTCGCTCAACGATTCCTTTTTCCAAACCCCTCCTTTGCATGACGCTAATCTGCGGTGACTGGTCAGATGACTTCTGCTGGTTAACACGGGTTAATACAGTATACAGTGCTTGCATCACTTACATTGTATTATAATAATGAAGGTGCTCTGCTCTGTTCTAAAAATAAAGACTCAGAGAGGAAATAAGTTGTTTTGTGTTTCTGTTAGCGAACCTAGCCCACAGCTCGGTGGTAAACACCCAAACAGTCATGGTATATGCATTAGCCCAATGCAGAATTGTATTGATAAACACTACAGTTGTACACCCACGTATTGCTCTATACTTTATCATAACTTCAAGTAATAACAACGACAAACATTTGACACATTTCTAGACAATTGCAAGCAAACACATATTGCTGTTAGCTGGTTAGCCGGAGACCTACAAGCTGTGTGGAGCTTACACAACACACAACTAAATACGTATTGTGAGAACATAACAGCAACAATTATTAATCATACTTAGAGGCTGTAATTCAGAGGAGGAAGAAGCTGGTCCAAATAAACTGGGTACTGACCCATCCTTCAATAACAACCGGCTTGCCAATCCCTCATTGAACGCATTTAGGTTGAAGAAGCAGTCGTCAGTAAAATGACGGCAACACAGCACAAGGTTCGGGCTATATTGCTGGTGTATCGTTGTAGAGATGAACTTTAACCACTGATTCTTCTTGTATTGGCAGTGTTTGAGAGGTTTCAAGTTTTGGTTACAAAACGGCTTAAGGCAGGAACACACTAAGCCGACGCCGACGAACTAGTGGGGACGAAAGCAGACTGCGGGGTTGGCTCACGTCAGCAGCGTCTGGGTCCAAAGTTAGCCTGACACACCAAACCGACGCTCGACAGCCGACGGCCAAGTAGCACGTCTGTTCTGCGCCTGCTTAAGATTAAATGTCTTTCCGAACCAGCAGGTGGCAGTAGCTGAACAACCAATCAGAATGATCAGATGGCCCGACGGACCGACGAGCTCCGACGCCGATTCAACATGTCGAATCGGCCGAAAAAAAGCAGACGAGGACCAACTTCAGCAGACAGTGCGGAACACACAGAGAAAACTTTTCGGTTTTTAGTCGGAAAAAAACTGCCCGACGGCCGACTGTCGGCTTGGTGTGTTCCTGCCTTTTAGATTCGTTTTACAAACAACCCATTTAATTGACTCAGAGTCGACTCTTACTTTTGAGAGAAAATAACTTTATATACGGTGCACCTTCAGAATTAAAACTTTGCAGGATTTTTCCATTCACTTAGAGCTATGTTAGACACTACATGAAAGGTAATTTTCAAAAATCCATAATGGGGCAATTTAATAGTAGTTGCTCTAATGTTAATATTGCTTTACTCATTTGTTCATGTTGGTTATTCAATAATGACCGCATAAAGACATTTTGGTACGCTTTGAAATGTTGCCTTGTGAAAGCGAACCAAACCAAGAAGAAAATGCAGCATTGTAACAAATTTAGTCCCTGTTTCGGAACAAAACAAACGATCCATCGGTGTGAAAATGCCTCATCATTGTTTTTGGTCTTCATAATTAGCTTTTTTGCCACTTAGCCTCCTTTTTTCTAGGGTACTGCCACAATGTTTAAAAAAAATAAGTATAATAAAAGTACATTACATTCTCAGAAATAAATTGTATAAAAATTGTACCTTTAGTGGTACAACAGTTTATCATTGCATGGAGCAGTACTATTTGGGACATCTTCATACCTTATTTACCCATAAAAGTTCATAACAGTACCTTAAAGGGGCTCTATGTAGGAATGACACCCAGTGGTCGAAATAGGTACTGCAGGCCAAATTCAAAATATTGTTTGCCCCACCCCCTCGTTCAAAGACGCGGGTGGCCAGCTTGAGGACACGCAACAAGAGGGAGCGCAATTGACAATGAAAGCTGATAAGTTGATTTAACTGTTTTAATATGCTGTCGTTCATAGAGATTTTTAGATGGATGAAGAGGCTTTTTAGGTCAGGTAGAATCTGCGATTCTCTGACCAAGTTTGTTTGCTGGTTTCCATGGCTGCAATACGCAGTGTTTTCCGCCAACTGGCAACCTGTGATGTCGAAATACTATTGGATAAACTGCCAGCACACGGTTTTGCACAGACCAAAACAAAGACAGACGTTCCGACACGGAACGCACATTTCAAAGTAGAATATCTGGCTGTAGCATTGTTTTTCAGAGAAACAAGTAGGTGAACTTAGCATGTTTCCTAAATATCTGCAAACATATTGGGGTATTTTTATGCTTAATTAAAGTGAAAATCTTACATATAGCCCCTTTAAGGCTACTACTAAAATTAACCTTTTAGGGGTAGATAAGGTACAAAGTTGTCCTTTTTAGGGTGCTTCCCCAGTGACAAGCTGTTGTACCACTGAAGGTCCATTTTTTGCTATTTTTTTCTGACAGCGTATAACACATTTTAGATATTTTTCAAAGTGTTCATATTTCAAAATATATAAGGGCCTCTCTTACTTAGAATTTATTAATTAAATTAAAATTCTTTTCATTTTTTATTTTTTTTTGTCATGGACATTTTTTTTCTTAGTGAAAGCTTTAAGTTAATCTCAAGTAAAATAATTAAATGATTCGTTATGGGTCATTATATCCTTTCATGCTGTTTGACAATAAGGATCTAATGAGCTTGGGTCCGTCCACCACCTAAACTGTACTGAGATATATAGCTCATATCCACCTTCATGAAACAAACAGTATAAAGTAACACATGGTTCATGTATAGGATACACACAATATAGGCTACAGTTCTGTTTCATTGATTGTTTTGGTTATCAGTGCTGGCCATGTAGGAATTCCTGAATGTGATGTCACCCATGAATGACCTTGCAGTTTTATTCCTGTCCCACGGCGATCAGTTTTATTGAATGTGTTGTCCCGCGTGCACTGGCGATGGTGTAAGCGTTCGGTTTCCCAGCACACATCACTGTCAGTACAGCATAGCTGAGGGGTGGCATTAGAAATGGATTCACTTGTGCAAAGGAACCTATTTATATCATGGAATCTCTCATGAGCAGTAAAACTGCTGTGTGGGAAACACACATTAAGTAGAGCACCCACACAACTTAAAACTCATTTTGATGGTCCCCGCTTCCAAATGCCATCATATTGCAGGTGTTTAATGGGCACTATCATCCTGCAAAAAGACAGACAAAATGCATTAGACTCTGTAGCTGAAGTAAAATTGATATATTTGTGTTAAGTAATTTCATAAAAGAGTTTATCAGATGCATGCTTTAAATAGACAAAAACTAACTAATACTTCTGTGCTGTTGATTTCCCTTCAAAATTATATCATTTTCTTAGTAGATTGAATCAGTGACATTTCAAAAAGGAAAAATAAATAGGGTTTCTAGAATTTATTGCTTGATAACTGTATTTAGCTGGCCAACTTCTTCAATCTCAGATCTGACCTGCATTTAGCTCGGATGTCATTTGAGGTGGGTGGAACGTTCATTGGCATGAAAGAGTAACTCAAGCCTTCTGGTTTCCGGAAAACACGTCTCCCAAGTAATATATAGAATGCCTGTCCAGCCTGCACTCCTTTTTTATGTCTCAAGACTAACAAGCATTTAATGACAGTTACAGATTGACTCATGCACATTCAAAGTGCACATGTGCTTCTCTTTAAAATGGCAGAGGAATATTTATTTATTTGAAATTCAATTGATTTGAAATACAATATATTTTGAAAGGAAATCAAATAAGAATGGTGTAGTTACAGTTTGGTAACTGGGACATGCTGGGCCATCCAACCACAACAACCAGGAAGTCAGTGAACACAGATGATAGTAATTCAAATTTCACTTTTAAACATGATCAAATATGTATAATATTTGATGTCTAGGCTCGCACAGCAGAGCCTTTGACTATGAAGCCTGGTCAACTTTGTATTTGTTTTTGGCCAGCTTAGACAAGAAAAATTTAAAATGACTGGCCATATTTCATTTTATTTGTATGTGATGTTTAGACCAAGACGTTTTTGCTTCGCTAGCCATTTAGCTAAATTCTATTGCAAATTTCTCCAACAAACGCCAACAAACACCAACAAACACAAACGAGGGTCAATTCAACTCTGAATTTGCACAAAAGATTAACAGGACGGCAAATGCTAGTCGATGAATTGAATCAACTCCACAGCAACTACATAAATTTATCCACTAACCATTCAGAAACGTCCAGATGCATTCTAAAAGTTGTAACTTCTTCCTGAGTCTCTCCATCAGTGTCGACAATGTAAGGCTGAACTCCGTTACTGACAATCCTCAGTTTGGCTGCGTGAGATTCTCCAGCTTTGTTGTTGTTGAGCAACCGAAGCGTGAGCTGTTAAAGCTCCGCCCTCTTCTGGAAAGTGGGTCGGGAGCAGCAACTAATTTGCATTTAAAGGGACACACAAAAACGGCGTGTTTTTGCTCACACCCAAATAGGGGCAAATTTGACAAGCTGTAATAAATGATCTGTGAGGATATTTTGAGCTGAAACTTCACAGACACATTCTGGGGACACCAGAGACTTATAAAAAGGGCATTATAGGTCCCCTTTAAGACGTTTGAAAGCCCCCCAAAAAACCCTGGATAACAATAGCTTTAAAACCATGTCAGTGAGCACTGAGCAGTAGATTATTTGTCAATACCTGCTCTCTCCTCATCTCCATCACTCTTTCTGTCAGTCTCCTTATCTTGCCCTGTCTCTTGCCTTCCTAAAGCTGAGCTTTGACTGATAGTCTTTTCAATTTCGTCTGTGTCAGTGAAGAAAGTAAACATAAGGTCAACTGATGTGTTTTATGAATAATTTTCTTAGAAGTTAATTTACTGAAGGCTTTCAGGAAATCTATTAAATTCATTCACAATATGTAAACATTCATTATTAATCTCATGCCTAATATGATGAAAATAGTTTTTATTAATGTTTCTTGTCCCCTCACATTGACAGTTATATTATTATTATAATTATGATTCTATAATTACTATAATTATAATTACCATAATTATTACATTACATGAATCACTTAAATTATATTGGCCTATTTTCAATTCAAAATGGCAAAATTGGACAAAAGTTTATTAGATTGCCTGGTTATTTTTGTCAGTCTTTTAACATTTATATCCTAAAACATTTAAACCCCTAAATGTTTAGTTTAGCTACTTACATCTTATCTAACAAAAATCTTGATATGGTGCCACTAACTTGGCACGTGTTTCTAAATCCAGTGACCAGTTCCTCCAAATATGTGCTCAGTTTTGTCAGCATTGTGCATCATATGGTCTGTGAACGGACTGTAGGCGGTCTGTAGGTGTGCCATCTGATGCTGAGACTATGAAAAGAGTAATGAGTGTGGAGGATAGCTCTAAATTACAGGCATTAAGATGAACTCAGCTGACTCAAGAGGAATCCATCTGATAAACTCTCACAAGGCCAAATGTGTTTGTTGAAATGACTAATGTACATGATTAGATGGACATGCATTTCTGTGTTTGGAAGAAGAAATGACTGCAAACTGAACTCCATGACCTGTGAAAAATTGTACTTCTTAAAGTGAGGGACTCCAAAACTGTTTCTCATGAAGTGGAGACTGGCAAAGAAGCTCACATTTGAGTCTGAATTTGTTTTTGTTTAACAGTTATGGTCCACTGTGCCTGTTATGGTTTGGCTTTATGCTTTGTGAACACATATAAAACACTGTCTTCAGGAAATATCACTATGTTTACCTATTAGATGCCACATTACAGCCTGAGTGAATGAAATGAAACCTGACTACCAGTGTGTCGCTCTGAAGTCGATATATTTTTTCAGTGAATAAAACCCAGAGGCATATCAATATATATCATACTATGATATGACACGCCAACAAGCACTAGAAAATCAATACGGTGATGGATACGTCTGAAACGAAATGAAACTCATACGCCTGTTGATACAGCCTGAATACTTTTAGAGAAAGCTCACCAAAATTTCTATTAACAATAAATAAAATGTAACTTCAAAGCAAGAAGTTTCACAGGGTTCTTTTTAAAAAGATCTAATATCTGTTGTTTATTCAGACTCATAGGATATCTACATTTTGCACCTGATTTACAGAGAAAGTAAGGGATGGGTATTCAGGATATCTGCGAATAAGGTTCATGATGTGCTTATTTGACACAGAAATGAAACTTTCCATGAAATAGGGTACAGACTAGGCCATGAAATGCATTTTGCTTTCTTTTCCATTAATTATTCAGTGAAAGGAGGTGCTTAGTCTTCATAAAAGGAGCTGTTTATTTTATTTGATGAGGTTTGATAATTTTTTTCCATCCCTGTTAACAAAATACATAATGCAGGACATAATACAGTCTGTTTTAGCATTTTTGGTCCCACTTTATATTAAGTGGCCTTAACAACTATGTACTTACGTGGCAAATTAAAGGGTTAGTTCACCCAAAAATAAAAATTCTGTCATTTATTATTCACCCTCATGCCGTTCCACACCTGTAAGACCTTCGTTCATCTTCGGATCGCAAATTAAGATATTTTTGTGGAAATCCGATGGCTCCGTGAGGCCCGCATAGGGAGCAATGACATTTCCTCTCTCAAGATCCATAAAGGTACTAAAAACATTTAAATCAGTTCATGTGAGTACAGTGGTTCAATATTAATATTATAAAGCGACGAGAATATTTTTGGTGCTCCAAAATAAACTAAATAACGACTTATATAGTGATGGCCGATTTCAAAACACTGCTTCAGGAAGCTTCAGAGCACAAATGAATCAGTGTGTCGAATCAGCGGTTCGGAGCGCCAAAGTCACGTGATTTCAGCAGTTTGGCGGTTTGACACGCTATCCAAATCGTGATTCGACACAGAAGAATCATAACACTCCGAAGCTTCATGAAGCAGTGTTTTGAAATCGGCCATCACTAAATAAGTCGTTATTTTGTTTATATGACGCACCAAAAATATTCTCGTCGCTTTATAATATTAATATTGAACCACTGTACTCACATGAACTGATTTAAATATATATTTTAGTACATTAATGGATCTTGAGAGAGGAAATGTCTGAGTCATCGGATTTCAACCAAAATATCTTAATTTGTGTTCCGAAGATGAACGAAGGTCTTACAGGTGTGGAACGGCATGAGGGTGAGTAATAAATGACATTATTTTCATTTTTGGGTGAACTAACCCTTTAAACCTTTGATACAATGTACTAACTCTGTACCTACATGTATTTACATTGTACTTACATTTAAAGTAACTGCATGATCTACATTTGTAAGTACGCTTTTGTAAGTACACACCATAATTGCAATATTGTAACTACAATTGTAACTACTCTGTAGTTTCTGTGAATTTTCATGAAGAATAAAATTATGGTATTGTTATTTAAATTTGCTNGGCAGTTTTATGTTTTTACATGTGTAAAGCATTATTGTTCATGCCTACCGCAATGTGCTTAAATATGAGTATGAGGGTGGATACTTATTCAAACTATTTCATAGTCAAGCTATGGATGGAACAAATGTTTGCAAAATACACCAGAGTACACCAATGTACACTGCCCTCCAAAAGTTTGGAAACACCCCTGGCAAAGTGTGGTTTTGGACGATATCAGCATAAATCCTTATTATTTTTGGTGCAAATACATTACAGTAACTTGACATTATCATTGAAGACCAGCAATAATAATTTTCATTTTGATTACATAATAATGGCAATATATGCACATGTCAAAGTCAGACATGCCCCTTTGCCAGCTGTGATGCCTGGTTACTGGTTTAAACTTGGCCCAGGTTTGTAAAAGATTTTTGGGTCAGCACACCTTAATAGCTTCAACAATTGATTGCCAATTAAGTTTAGAACACAATGAACCAATTAGAACCCAGTTTAGGTCAGATAGCTGCTAATGGTGGATATTTTGATGAATCGAAAATTTAAGTTTTTTCTATGTATAAACTGTTTATGTAATAAAATATATTTTCTTAGTTTGTGTTGTCCCTTATCAGTGCAAAATTATCACAAATTAAAAAGGATTCATGCCAATATTGTCCAAAACCCCACTTTTCTAGGGCGTTTCCAAACTTTTGGAAGGCAGAGTATATTCAGTCGTCTCATTCAGCACATTATGGCTCCCCAGGATTCTCTAAGTTTGATTTTATTTTATTGTGCAACTCGCATACTTTAAAAGACAACGTGCAAATACCAAGCAGTTAGCAAATGAAACCTTATTGTAAAGTGTTACCAGAAAGGGTCTGGAACATGTGTTCATACCCAGGAACTAATGTGTACTTACACTGAAAATACACAAAAACTGACCACTTAAAATAAAGTGAGGGACCTGTGTTGTTTCGCTAAAGCATAATGTTTATTTCTGGTTTAATTTGATTGTTTGGGGTATTTTAATCCTTTAATGGTTTCCTTTATTAAAATATATATAACAAATTTGTTCAAAGATAAGTGAAAACCTTGTGTGACCCGAACACCTTTTTTACACCAGTTTATTTACTTTCCTTCTTATCATGCTTTGTGTAACGGTGAAATAAAGTGTTAACAGGCGTGTGCCTGTAATATCACTGTAATATTTGTAAATATCACGCAGTCACACAAACAAGGACTTGGTAACAAAAGATCAAATACTCACTGAAATACATCAATAAACAGAATTACAGAAGAATAGCATATTTACAGAACAAAACAAACTAAAATAATAATACAAATACGACGTATATGTACAGCACAGAGACATGTGAGGAAATGTGCGAGAGGTATGAGTCTGTACAGGTAGTTTAAATATGAAAAAAATATACAAATTAAATAAGATATGAAAAATAGTGGATTGAATATTGTACACATGAGGTTGTAAAGGTATAAATATGAATTTACATATTGAACAGAAGTTTTATTTTGCACTGCAGTATAACCTGGTTGTTCTGGCCGGAGGAGAGAAGTTCATAGAGTTTGGGCCTCGGGTGTGTGGGGTCAGAAATGATTTTGCCTGCTCATCTCTTTACTCGGGAGGTCCTGAAGGGCAGACAGGGGTGAACCAGTGATCCTCTCAGCAGTCTTAACAGTCTGCTGTAGCCTATTTTTGTCCAATTTGGTAGCCAAGCCAGACGAGACAGTTTTAGAAGTGCTGAGTTAAACCAGACCATTCTAATTTAGACAGCTTATGTTTAATTTAGACAGTTTGTATAAATTAAATACGAGATGAATATCAAGTTGAAATATTATGTTATGACAAAGTGACATTGTTGTATACAGTTGGATATGCTTAACATTTAAAGGGTTAGTTCACCCAAAAATGAAAATTCTGTCATTAAATTAAATTCTGTTTTCGTTCATCTTAGAACTCAATTTAAGATATTTTTGATGAAATCAAAAATGGAGGCTCTTATATAGCATCCAAACGGTTGAAGGTCAAAATTACAGTTTCATTGCAGCTTCAAAGGGCTTTAAACGATACCAGACAAGAAATAAGGGTCTTACCTAGGGAAACCATCACTCATTTTCTAAAAAAAAAAAAAAATTATATATGTTTTAACCATAAATGCTCATCTTGAACTAGCTCTCTTCTTCTTCTTCTTCTTCTTCTCTATTAGAATTACGGCAGTGTAGACAATGCTTAGTGTATTACTGCCCTCCACAGGTCAAAGTTTGAACTAATTGTTATATACTTGCACTAGCATATTGTATATGACAATTTAGTTCAAACTTTGACCTGTGGAGGGCAGTAATACACTAAGCAGCATCTACACTGCTGGAATTCAAATAGAGAAGAAGAAGAGAGCTAGTTCAAGACGAGCATTTATGGTTAAAACGTATAAAAAATTTGTCTTCGTTCATCTTAGAACTCAATTTAAGATATTTTTGATGAAATCAAAAATGGAGGCTCAGTGTGGCCTCCATTGACAGCAATGTCACTGAACCTCTCAAGATCCAGAAAGCTACTAAAGACATATTTAAAACAGTTCATGTGATTACAGTGGTTCTACCTTAATATTATAAAGCGACGAGAATACTTTTTGAGCGCCAAAAAAACTAAATAACGACTTTTCAACAATATCTAGTGATGGGTGATTTCAAAACACTGCTTCGAAGCTTTACAAATCTTTTGTTTCAAATCAGTGGTATGGACTTGTTACTGCCAATACATAGGGGAGGGGCACAACCTAACGCTTTTAGACTTTCTCAGTTTGTGTAAATGTACTTAGGGTTCAGAGAATTTCTTTTGTTCCACATTAATTTCATACGTGTCTTGTACAAATATGTGGCTTTGTTTCATTAATACAGTGTACACTTTTTTTTTTATTTACCCTGAAAGAAGGGAAGGGAAATGTGACAACATGCCCCACAGGTGGGGCACATTGTAACATGTGATGGGGCACGTTGTAACATGACCATATGACAACTAAAAATGTTATCTGATTTAATTTAAAATATATACATGACAAACTAAAATATTTTGTCAGTAAAAGACAATTATTATTTTTTCATATAAAATAATGGCATTTTTTAGAAATTCAAATTTAAATAATTTTGTGGTTTGACAGTGAACACTCTCACAGAACACGAGATAAATAGACGAGCCAGTACAAATGCTGTACATATCTTGAAATAATATTTTCTGAATGTTCAGGTTCTTCCTCTCAGTCTTTATTCACCTTTTTTCCATGGTTTACTCAACAGACATTCATAAAAGTTGATTATGCCAGTTGTATCGTGTATAGAATAGTATAGTTCTAGTAGCGGGGCACATTGTAACGCAGTGTTACAATGAACCCTATCTGCGCAACTGGAATTTAAACCTGGTTAGTGTCTTCTGATAGTTAGTGAAGCATTAAAGAACTACCCAAACTGTTAAACAACAGATTGATTGGAGTTTAAAATAATATCAGGTTTGTCTAATTTTAAATAAACACAAAAAATATAGATGAAAAATTAGCTTAAGGGATTAGTTCACTTTCAACTTAAAATTTCCTGATAATTTACTCACCCCCATGTCATCCAAGATGTTCATGTCCTTCTTTCTTCAGTCGAAAATTAGGGTTTTTGATGAAAACATTCCAGGATTTGTATCCATATAGTGGACTCATATAGCATCCAAATGGTTGAAGGTCAAAATTACAGTTTCATTGCAGCTTCAAAGGGCTTTAAACGATACCAGATGAGAAATAAGGGTCTTATCTAGGGAAACCATCACTCATTTTCTAAAAAAAATAAAAAATTATATATGTTTTAACCATAAATGCTCATCTTGAACTAGCTCTCTTCTTCTTCTTCTTCTCTATTTGAATTCCAGCAGTGTAGACGCTGCTAAGTGTATTACTGCCCTCCACAGGTCAAAGTTTGAACTAAATTGTCATATACAATATGCTAGTGCAAGTATATAACAATTAGTTCAAACTTTGACCTGTGGAGGGCAGTAATACACTTAGCAGTGTCTACACTGCCGGAATAATAGAGAAGAAGAAGAAGAAGAAGAAGAGAGCTAGTTCAAGATGAGCATTTATGGTTAAAACATATATAATTTTTATTTTATTTTTTAGAAAATGCGATGGTTTCTCTAGATAAGACCCTTATTCCTCGTCTGGTATCGTTCAAAGCCCTTTGAAGCTGCACTGAAACTGTAATTTTGACCTTCAACCGTTTGTGGTCCATTGAAGTCCATTATAAGGAGAATAATCCTGGAATGTTTTCATCAAAAACCTTAATTTCTTTTTGACTGAAGAAAGAAAGACATGAACATCTTGGATGACATGGGGGTGAGTAAATTATCAGGAAATTTTAATTTGAAAGTGAACTAATCCTTTAAGTAAGAAATTACCTATTGTTAAATAAATGGTCAGTGATATCTTCCAAATATTTCTGAATTTTGGCGCAATTTTTTCTCTATATATTGTCGATATGGCAGCTAGTAAATATGCTAAGTTTCTTCATGCTAGCGTGTGTGGAAGTATTTAAACCATGCGTGTTACAACTAACCCGCGTTAGTTTGTGCCCCGCGCTCCCCTACACAGTCATGCTGCTGTGAACATGCAGCTATGCCGCTGATGGCAAATAGCATTCGTGAAATTGCCCGTACCAGATTTAGGCAGGTGGAGCTGGGGGAAGTGGAGGATTTCAGAGGAACTCTGCGCTGCTATCAGAAAGACGCTATGTGTGTCGTTAACAAATATTGCATTGCAAAGTGATAGAGATGAAAGAAAATAACCCCCAGCAGCCACCTGAGCCTTTCTTGTTTGTTTGGAACAGCACAATTCATTGTCTTTTGAACACAAAGTGTATATTTTTGCACTTTATGTGGCCCCTATTTTCACTCATTTCTTGTTCTCAAGCATGACATTCCTAGTGTCTTTACTTCACATGCTACAAAAATTTTCACTGCATTGCATTCCTGACACAGTCTTGCTTATGACTTCTCTTATTACTAGTCTTCTCTTACTAAGTTCATGGAAACGCAATATTCTCATTCATAGCATTTAGTTATGATACTCCATTTTCATAATCAACAATGTATCCTTTCATTAGTATTCCTGAGAGACTAAGTTTGGACACAGATTGCATTTTCTCCTGCTAAACATTGCTTAATATGCTCCATTAGTACATTAATATATTTGTTTCTCATGCACTGTAAAAAGTAATACGCTATATCTACTCAATAAAATTTTGGCAACAGATTACAAGCAATATTATTAATTAAATTCAACAATTGGAATTGAGTTAGAATTAATTGAAATAATTCCTTAAATGTCAACCATTTAAAACGAGTAAAATTTAAACAAAAATATCTGAATGGACAGACAGACATCAAAGATGAATTAAGAACTCTTTATTCTTTATTGCCAACTTTGAAGACACCTGATAATAACAAGCAGAATCATTGAAGGAAAGAGAAACACAAGAATTAACAGAGGTTTAGATGTTGATGTTGATTCTATTGAAAATGTTTGATCACCATTATGGTGATCAGTGTTTCTTTTAGTTGGGCGGTTTGACTCTTTGCTTTTTATGTCAGTTTGTGGTTTTTGTAATGGTGTTTGCTAATTTTACACATTTTAAATGGTTGACTTTTAATTTGATTCATTCTAACTCAATTCTTATTTGTTGAATTGAATTAAAAAAATTGCTTGTAATCTGTTGAAACAATTTTATTGAGTAGATAGAGTGTATTACTTTTAACAGTGTGTATGATCAAGCTTACTGACTTCTGTAAACATCTTAAGGTGAAAAGTGTATTTTTTTCACAAGCACTAAGTTTGCTATATGCTCCATTTAACAAGTTTCTCACTATGTAATTGATCTCATTACCTTCTATTAGTATCTTAAGCCTGTGCCATCTAGAGCTTCATGACAGAAGGTATGTATGTCATAACATATGCTTTATACATGACAAAAAATATTAGACACCTTCATTAAAGTTCATTAAAAGTAATGTAGCAATCTTCATTTCAACACAGCTTTCTCTAATTATCAGCTGTTTAAATCTTTTTTTTGGCAGCTGACCAGTGCATCTCTTTCTCCACCCACAAATTGCACACAGAGCTGTTATTTCTGTCCTGACGGGTTTGGAGGATTTGGATGAGGCACTGTATCCTCATAATGTAGTCACAGTAAGTGTATATCTAAAGCAACTTGCAATTCATTTATAGCAGGAACAATTTTGGGACTTTTTCCCTGCATGGTTGAAAGGCCAGTAGGGGTGAGTGTGATCTGGACTTAAACATGGGTCCCCGTGAGTCAACCGCTCTAATGTCATGAGCATGTACAGAGCCCACTGTGACACAGCTCTGACATCCCAGCTTTCTGGAATTTGTATTTTTACAGATAATGTTCTGTTTCTTGTTAGCACATCAATAAAAATGTTCTTCATTTAATGTTTTTATTACACTCTAAAAATACTGGGTGATTAACCCAAGTATTTCAAGTGATTTTCATTTCCAACTCATTTTGGGTTTAAATGAAGGCAGCTGTTATTTGCAATAGATGCTGTTTACACTAAGTGACAATAGCAGCATTTTCTTAGCGATATTCTATTTACACTAGGTGAAAATAGCGACAGATTCTATTTATACCATGTAAAAGTATCAGTTCTTTGCAATAAGAGTAAATAGTAATTAGATGCTATCTATATTTTATATTAGCAGATACTATTTGCACCTCAGTATTTTTGTACATTAACAGAATGTAAATGATTATATTATTTAAAATTATTAAATTGATGCTGCCTTATTGGGAGAATAAAAACCATCCCTACACCTTCCCCTAACCCTACCCAATAAACACTTTTAATATTATTAAACACTCGTTCGCAGTTTATTTCCACTTTTAGAACATTATTTTAATTTTTATTGAAAATAAATGCGAGCTCAGCAAAAGAACCCGCATCAATCGCATCTGCCAGGTCTGCGAGTTATTAGCTACTACTGCGCCACTGAAGACGTTGAATTCCACGCGTCTTTTTTAAAACTTGAGTGGCCCAACCGGACATTGGTGGGCGGAGCTAGTGTTAATAGTGTTTGCCAATAAGGGACACTATTTGCACTTAGTGTATATAGACACTCCGTTAAAGGCAACCCAGTAGTATATTAAAGGTGCAATATGTAATATTTTTGCTGTAAAATATCCAAAAACCACTAGGCCAGTGTTGTATATTTTGTTCACTTGAGTACTTGCAATATCCCAAATGTTTCCAACTATTTGTAAATCGTGAGAAAATTGCAATTTTAACCAAGGCTCTGGGACTTGTGGGGAGTCGTCTGTCAAATGCGTCATACCCGCGTTACCCTCGGTTTCCGGTTTTATTTTGTAGAAACTATGGAAACACCAAAGACGCTTTAATATTTACACGTTTTAATAGACAAGGGAACAACTGTTTTGATATATTTATAGACAGAAAACTAATTGTTGTTATTTAGCTCAACACGTTTAGTCTTATTGTATAAATCTAATTTTCTTGATTTTTTGCGAGTACCATGCTTTACCATGCCTCAGAGAAAAACACTATTTTGTGAAGTAGCTAACATAGCATAATCAGATGCAGTTTTATTTTTAGGAACAGTAATACATAATTTTCTCCATCATGCAATATGTTTTAAAATGAATTGCATGCCATTTATCAACACAAGCCATCCAGCATTTATTATGATATTCTAAAACCGATCAGCTTATTGCAGTGTCTCTCAAACAAGTGTCTCACAGCAGCCGCCGAGCGAACGCACAGAGTAACGTTATAATATTTTCAACACACTCAAATGTATCTAATTTGATAAACAGAGCTGTGTTAACTCATACTCATGACCGGAAAAGCGGAATCGGCGCCGGTGACTGTGTCATAATAAAAGTTCAGCTGCTCGTGAGGCGTGTGTTGCGGAATCGCTCCAGCAGCCTCGTTCAGCTCCCACAACACTCGGTCTTGCTCTGCTTCATACTACAGCAATGTTAATAATCGCATCCATGAACATGATTTCTTCCCGAGTCCTATGCCTATTTTTTTGCACTGTCCATTGAGGTGGAGACCACACGTCCCAAGATTCCGCTCTCAAACTTGGCGTCATCAAGCTACACCTTTGTTTTGAATAGGCTTCTAGCGACCTCCAGCGGACAAAATTATTACATACTGCACCTTTAATAAAAATAAAAAAACAATTCTGTACCTACTTGCCATTGAATATAGCAGTGAAATTTAAACACTGTAAGACATAGGTCTTCGGAAACCCTTGTTATTAGCGACACCGGTGGCCGTTAGATGAACTACAGCCGACAACTTGCTTGTGCTCGCATTCGTGTACATGTAACGTACAAGAGACTCAACATGATTCAATGCCCCGATATACTCACAGTTGATGTACACAAAAAATGAATACCTTTGCAGTGATATACTTTTAATGAACATCCTGATGCCATCCACGCTGCTGAGAATGTCGTTTAGATGAATATGTAAATATGTGCTGCACGCTTTCTTCTCAATAACAAAATAAACACACTTCAAAAATGCCAGCGATGAGAAAACAGCAGTTAAGAAAGCATCTGATTGTAGAGATGTGGATATGTTTGGACAAGCGCTGCAATTCACGGGCATCATGTCAACAGATGAGGTAAATAAAATTACACAATTATGATAGTTTTATTATAAAGTATATTTAAGACTATAGACTATATAGATCTGACTATGTTTGAATTCATCTCTTTCTTTGCATGAGACACTGACATTATAGTACAGAATGGCTCTTTTGGCTTTATCCTGAACATTGTATAAGCATTCGTTTCATGCGTCATAGAACAGAACAAAGGTTCTTGAGAGGTTCTCCTTCACATAAAAATCAGTCTACAGGCTTTCATAGACAACATAGGAAGTCTGGGAAGTTTTGTTACAAGATGTTCACAATAAATAGCAATAAATACATGAAAATTCTTACATATAGCCCCTTTAAAGGTGCAATATGTAATATTTTCTGTCCGCTAGAGGTCGCTAGAGGCCTATTCAAAACAAAGGCGTAGCTTGATGACGGCAAGTTTGAGCACGGAATCTTGGGACATGTGGTCTTCACCTCAACGACCGGTGCAAAAGAATCGGGATAGGACTCGGGAAGAAATCATGTTCATGGATGCGATTATTAACGTTACTGTAGTATGAAGCAGAGCAAGACCGAGTGTTGTGGGAGCTGAACGAGGCCGCTGGAGCGATTCCGCAACACACGCCTCACGAGCAGCAGAACTTTTATTATGTCACAGTCGCCGGCGCTGCTTCCGCTATTCCAGTTATGAGTTTGAGGTAACACAGCTCTGTTTATCATATTAGATACATTTCAGTGTGTTGAAAATGATGTTATAACGTTACTCTGTGCGTTCACTCGGCAGCTGCTGTGAGACACTTGTTGCACACTGCAGTAAGCTAGATTGATTTTAGAATATCCTAATAAATGCTGGATGGCTTGTGTTGATAAATGGCATGCAATTAATTTTAAAACGTATTGTATGATGGCAAAAATTCTGTATTACTGTTCCTAAAAATAAAGCTGCATCTGATTATGCTATGTTAGCTACTTCACAAAATAGTGTTTTTCTCTGAGGCATGGTAAAGCATGGTACTCGCAAAAAATCAAGAAAATTTGATTTAAACTATAAGACTAAACGGGTTGAGCTATATAAAAATAATTAGTTTTCTGTCTATAAATATATCAAAACCATTGTTCCCTTGCCTATTATAACATGTAAATATTAAAGCGTCTTTGGTGTTTCCATGGTTTCTACAAAATTAAACTGGAAACCGAGGGTAACGCGGGTATGACGCAATTGACAGGCGACTCCTCGCACGTCTTGGTTAAAATTGCAATTTTCTCACGATTTACAAATAGTTGCAAACATTTGGGATATTGTAAGTACTCAAGTGAACAAAATATATAACACTGGCCTAGTGTTTTTTGGATATTTTACTGCAAAATTCTTACATATTGCACCTTTAAGACTCGCTTATATATTTATTTAAGGCAAATAGTTGACTGTTTTTGCGGCCCAATTTAAATACTAACATACAGTATGTGACTTCTGACTTTTAATTTTAAAGCATATTTGGAGGTGGCATGAATGCAATATAATAATGGGCCTTAACTAATATATTAAACTAAAAAATTCTGTGTATATATTCATAATTATAATTTTTTATACAGAAAATGCTGTATTCTTTACCTGTTGAAGTCATAACAGCACAGATTTATACCAAAACAATTGAATTTTAAACTATAAATCATTACTGCGGTTCAACACTGATGCACAACTGGGTCATTGAAATCATAAATGTGCCGCACTCGTTTTAATTTGCTCATAAACTTATGCATAGTTTCTGAAATAACATTTAGGCTTGACAAATCACTTTGCAGTTGCTATTAGTGTGTGTACTATCAAGTTCACTCCTCAGACCAGCGTCTCTATATGACCCAAAAGAAAATTAGTTTTTTTTTTTTTTTTACTGTCCTGCTGTGAATGAATATGTCAGAGAGATAAGGGAACTTGATTTTGTGTCTGGACGCTTGGGAACAAATAGTTGGGAGCAAATAGTTTTGAAGGGAAAAACCCCTGGGACAAATAAACATTCTTCAATGTTTGAATGACGTCCTCTAGGAACTCCTTGGGGCTAAAGAAAGCTTTTATTCAGTGATACACTTCAATTTGACTGTAATTCACCTCACGAATCATCCCTCCAGTCAATATTAGAAATAAGTCTATAATTTTTTTTTTTATTTAGAGGATATGAATTGGGTTGTATGGTAGAAGTAAACTCCTGTTGTAGTCTTCAGCCCCAAGTTTCTATGCATCCATTCTGTGCCCCAGATTTCATGACTCAAAATATCTGACGACACGTGTCAAACCTTCAGTCTTTCAACAAAAAAGCATCCATGGGGAATACCTGAGAAAAAAAACAAACAAACATGTTGTGTGATTCAGGCATGCTGCACACCATCATGGTGACTAAATTCTGAATGTGTTTCAGGAAAAACATTCAAAAGCCACATTGGTCCCATCACAAACAAGCCAAGCATCACCAGGCAGGGAATAAAATAATGATCATTTAGGAAGGAGAAACAATGAAACAATATATGTATATATATTTCATATATGATTTCATATATCAAGGGTAAAGGTGAACAATAAATCCTGTGATATAAAATTGTCTAGCTTTTATGGCTTGTGGCTTTCCCTAAGGACAAACTATGATATTGTGTGAAATAACAGTCTGACAAATTTAATATTTTAGAACAGTTTTGAGGTAAATGAGATTGTCAGTTAGATGTGGCTCTTGGTTCTGTAAGGGTCACTCAAGGACATTAACCTCTCTGGTGTGGTGTTACCCTAGGGGCTTTTTGCTGTATGTTTTGGATCATTGTCTCCAGTGCACTCATGAATTACAGCACGCTTTCCTCCAGGGTTTGAGCTCCTTCCCTTTTTTTAAATTTTCCAGAAGAATCCCCAAAAGACAATGCTGTCACCACCAAAATTCACTGTAGGGATAGAGCTCTGTCTGGCCTGCTTTCCATACAGAGTCAATAGAGGAGATGTTTTGAAGAATGGTCATGCTGCTGTTGTCCATGTAATTACAACAAATGGGGTCGAAAGCTTAAAAAAAATCCACTATAAATGTACCACAAAAGTCCATATGTCTTGTGTGCTATATTCCAAGTCTCCTGAAGACATCCAGTGGCTTTGTGTGAGGGAAAGAAAGAGTCTTTTGAAATGCTTTCATCCTAGTAGTGAAATTGGTAAAATGGTATATATTGTTAGAACATATTGTGGTAACAATATTATGGTCCAACATATTGTTTGTTGTTTAATTAATTAAAAGTGTTTTCATCTATCTCTTTATAATTGCATTTATGTTTACTAGGTTTGTCAAATGAAAATTGAAATGAAAAAAAAAAGTCGAAAGTACCAGCAGTACCAGTAGTACAGAGTATTATTCGGCACCCACTGATAGGAGCTGCTTTCAAATGCTCGTTCATGTTTGAGCGCTCTTGGAGCATCAAAGATTTATATTTACAACATGTTTGTACAAGATTTGAGCACTGTAGCCAATCACAATCATTTCTGTTGAGCATGTGAACGCAATGGTATGGCCTATCAGAGTAAGTTGGTCAGAATCCGCTTAATAGAAACGAGATTCATTATACAATTAAGACAGTTTTTTTATATATATTGTAACAGGAGTTTTCGCGAGAATGTAGAATTTAATGAGCTTATTCTTTTTAGAGATTGGCAGCCTTAGTGATTATATGGGAATGACTCTTCTCTTGCTTTCTGTTTATTACCATTAAAGGGTTTGTTCACCAAAAATTACATTTCTGTCATTAATTACTCACCCTCATGTCGTTCCAAACCCATAAGACCTTCATTCATCTTCAGAATACAAATTAAGATATTTTTGATGAAATCCAAGGGTTTCTGAACCACACATATGCAGAAATGTCATTGCACCTTTTGAGGTCCGGGGGCATATTACAGAAAGATCTTAACTTGAGAATCCTATCTTATCTGTTTGGTAACCATGACAATTTCAGTTAGGACCTCATTTAGGACAAACACTATTACAGAATGTAATTTCTTAAGTGCATAATCTTATCTTAACTATGGATAGGAAACGGGTATTACAGAAGCATACTAACTCGACAAAAAATCCTAAAAGCTGTCTTATCTTTAGGACAACCCCACTGCTGTCCTAACTTCAAACCTTTTTGAAATCCAACGGTGAAAATCACAGTGCAAAAGCTTTTTTGAGAATGCCGTTACATTTATTAATTATACAAGACAAAGAGCAGTGACGTTTAATAGTGGAGAGACTTTTGGAGGACCCAGAGGATGTACTGCAATTTAATGATAAAATATTTCCTTATCTTCGTGAGTGAGCGAAGGTGAAAACTTGCTGAATAAAACAGGCTTTAACTGTGACGAGCAGGGCGGGCGAGAGCCATGAGAGAACAGCGTGAGGCCGGTGGCGCGAGTGATAATGAGCGTCAGCTGCGTGTTGCACCGGTCTTGCGCCGTTCTCTCACGGCTCTCGCCCGCCCTGCTCGTCACATTAACGTTACCTTTTCAACGGAACTTTGAGTCTCCACCGCATTGGAATTAAAAGCGTGCTGTTGTTTCTCCATTTTGATTTTAGGTTTACCTCAGAAGCAGTTTGCGCATCTTTGGTTGCTTGGTAACAGACCTGATAGTTGATTACCGAACTCGATGGAGCAGTTTAAGATTTCCTAACTACAGATAAGATGAGATTTTGTAAGATAGGATACGAATCCTAAATCAAGTTAAGATTTGCTTCTGTAATACGAATTTGTGAAAAATCCTTAATTAACTTAATTAACTAGAAATTTTCTGTAATACGCCCCCAGAAAGACATTGTTAAAATAGTCCACGTGACTACAGTGGTTCAACCTTAATGTAATGAAGCGAAGAGAAAACTTTTTGTGTGTAAAAACAAAACAAAACTAATGACTTTATGGAAACATGAATATGATATACTACTGCAACAAAATCAGTAAATAAATGTGTTAATATCATGTTTCTATTTTCAGAATTAGGTGTTATATATTTTGTCACATCCACCCAAACACAATTTGGGTGAACGGGAGAGCATACTTTTGGGACAGTGCTTAAAAGCTTTGCTAATTAAGAAAATGATTAACCTTGCAATGGAGAGTCATTGTGTATGCTCTGTGTGCTCTAAACTGGTGCTTCTCAACCTCTTAATTTGTGCAACCCATGACAGTTACACATTTTTACTGATTTTGTTGCAGTAGTACACCATATTCATGTTTCCATGACATGTGTGTGAGATATATTAGCTATGACAATTTACCCTAATACACTAAGCTAAACCTAACACTAAGTTTAGCCTTGACCTTTTAATACATTCCTAACTAATCCTGATTAATTTAAGCTATTGCAGAGTAGAATGGCACCAGTGAGACAGGGAGATATAGGAAGACAGAAAAAGGGAGAGCACAGGGAAAGAACAAACAAGCAGCAATTACAAAAAAGTGGATTGAGGAAAGGATGAAGGAGGCAACTGAAGAGTACAAGGAGATAGTGGAGGCAGGGGACATACCTAAGTTACATTTCTTGACCAGAGCCTGAAATGAGCCAAAATCAACTCCACAGAAGAGAGTGAAGGGAGTTGTGAAGCACATTGTTGGACGTAAGTCCCACTTTTTCCAAGAAGATGAGGTCCAGCTAGCAGAGCTAGTCAAAGAGCTGAGCAAGAGAGGGTTCCCCATGAGAAAACCAGAGATGCAAGTTCTTGCTACCCAATTTGCAGAAGCCAATGGAATAAAAGACAATCCCTATAGAAAGGAAGGTCACTGGTTTCAAGGCTTTCTAAGGAAAAAACCAAGGCCTCAGTATGAGGAAGCCGGAGACCACTGTTGCGAAGTCTGTGATTTTCCAGTAGAATTGGGATACATTAACACTGTTGCTGCGGGTTGAGGCAACCCCAAATAACAGGATATTTAGCCCCTGGAATGCGAATTTTACCAGGGGAACCCCAACAAAAACGTGGATTTTACCCCCTGGAATGCGATTTTTCCCAGGAGACCCCCAACTGGGCGCAATTGGGCTAGATTTGAGTAGCAATTAGGTGGGTTTTGTTGTGAAAACCTGGCAGCCCTGCCGGAGACACTCTTTTCTACCCAAGCAGCCTGCTTTAACCCTGTTTCTATGCGAAAATGGCTTGCTTCTTACAGCAATTTTTTTATGGGCTTGAGCTCCAGGACACATATGGAACTGCAATGAAACAGAGAGCAAGAGTTGTGGCTGAAGTAGGATCGTCATGCTTTGAAATCACTGCAAATGCAAGGGCAGAAACAACAATGTCTCAATGCAGCAGGAGAGTATGGGCCACTACTTGTCATATTCAAAGGCAAAAGGCTGAATGGTGTTTTGGGGAACCAATCAATACCCTTGACAGAATATCAGACAATGAATGGATCAACTCTGAGGTGTTTTTGGACACTCATAGCTCACCTGCACAAAGAAGATCCCCTATCCTCATGTGCTTCTGCTTGAAGGACACAGCAGCCATGTGTTTAACATTGAGTTCCTTACTCTTATGAGAGTGCCTCACTCCTCATACAACATACATTCTCCTGCCAGCTGACAGGGCATTCTTCAAAAGCTTGAAGCATCACTGGAACCTGGAGGGCCGGATCTACACCAGAGAAACGGTGGAAGGAAGCTTCAGAGACCCCTCTTCCTGCCTCTGCCCTTAAAGGCCTGTAAAAATGCAGCCACGCCACAGAATGCACAAGCAGGCTAGCAGTGGGATACCCACTAGATACCACCAAGCTCTTTTTCTCCTAATTTGTCATCAGAATGGAATGCAGTTCCAAGACCCCTCTGCATCCTCAGCCAAGCCCAGGTCATAGCCTAAGTCCTCCTCCAAGCCCTCGTCCTGGTAATACTTCGTCAAGCCCTCTTCCAAACCCTTGTCAAAGCATTGTTGACCTGGTTAATACATACCCAACCATGAGCATGCTACCATAAGTAAGCAATCAAAACCCCCCAAGCTTCCACCTCACAAGCAACACACACTTTGAATATCTGGCAAGCAAGTCCAAAGGAAAAGGAAAACAAATAACCAAAAAAGCCAAGAAGGAAGAGTCATGTGTGGTTTGTCTGCAGCAATATGGGGACACAGAAGACCCTAAAAAACACCTCCTTCACCTGCAAGGACTGTCTGTTTTTGGTCTGTGTCACGATACCAGTTAAAATTAATGAGCTCTTAATTAGCACATTTTAATGTCTTATTATGCATGACCATATTCTACATCCCTTATCCCTACTCTATACCTAAACATAACCACTACACAAAGACCTTACTTTCTATCAATAAGCAGTAATCAGATGTTTATTGAGGGACAACTCCTAGTAAATAGTGAATAAGTATAATAAGATGTGCTGTCCCAATCACCCAAATGTTACCAAAAAAAAAAACAGGTTTTGGCTCAGTTTATGAAAAAGGTTATGTCACACCTCTTTTCAATATGATACACAGCAAAATCCCCAGTTGAATCAACTCTGCTCAGAGAACATATGGTCCCTCTCTACATAGAGTTAAAAGAACACTGAAGCAGAGTTAAAGTTAATGAGATAATATGCTGTTTGTGGAGTTGTTTAATCAGATCTTGAGAGATTTAATGTCTTTTATCTTCAGTTGATTTCATCTAAGGCTGTGGCTGGAAGTCCTTTGTAGTTATTGTGTTTCTCTTCAGTGATTATGCTTGTTAACAGCAGGTGTTCATCACTAATACTCAATCATAACTTAATCACTTAATTATCTCATTAACTTTAACTCTGCTTCAGTGTTACTTTAACACTATATAGAGAGGGACCATATGTACTCTGAGCAGAGTTGATTTAACTCTGGGGATTTTGCTGTGTATAACCTTGTTTCCTCCTCAAATGGATAGGTCACATCTTCAGGATTATAGAAATGTGTCATGTATTGGGCAGATGTTTTTTTTTAATATATGGCAAGAAACCTTACAACATGTGAAAATTCAAATCACCCTTAATTCACCGCTATTTATTAAATACTCTATTGCAGATGGAATCACATTTCTTGACCAATCAGAGCAGATTTTGATGCAATGACTTCACTGACATTTTCAGGAAATGGTGACATTTGTGAAGGCAAATTAACATTTAAATCATTAAATGTACTGAGTACTATTAATTAACTACATGTACTTACTATAGAGTTACACTTAGGGTTAGGGTTTGGTTTAGAGTTAGTTACTTGTAATTATGCATAATTTACTGTTATTACTGTAGTAAGTACATGTAGTAACGTGTAACAACGGCACTGTAAAATAAAGTGTTACCATATATTGTTTTTCCTTTCCTCTTATAGAATCTTGATTGCTCTTTTTTTTATTTCTTTTGTGCTCATTTAATTAACTGAACCCCAGGATCAATCCTGAAAGGGAATGTGCCAGAGTAGTAATAAAAACCAATACACATTAAGGGACCACCACATCCCCTCAGTTATTCATATTAGTGATCAGAGATATACAAAGTTCTGACACGAAACTCTAGATAGCACAGGCTGAAAGGTCCTTAACTGAATCTGCTTGCAGTCGCAGTTTTAACAGAGTTCAAACAAATATTTAGCTTAATGGAGCCAATAAAATTGGAACAATAGATACTGATATATAAATGAGAAAGTCACCTTGAATGAGAAAGTCACCTTGAATGAGAAAGTCACCTTTGCTAAAACCACGTGGTCAAGAACATTATATGATTTCACTTTCTTATATGATATTAAAATACCAAAAAGGGAAAGTTCACATAATGTGGTCATTAGTGCAAATCATGCGGATCGTAAAACTATGGCCATCCTCAGGCAAAATCGCTCAAAAAACATTTCATCTTTTAAATTCCTTTTTCATTACACAGTAAATTTACAAATAATGAACAAAGTTCAGCATCATTTACTTATATCAGTAGTAAAGTCATAAAGGACACAAATGTGTCACAATTGGCCTGTTTCCAGAGAATGGCCCATCTGGCCTTGGAATGAAGTACTCTGTGTAATGGCCATCAAGGTGAGCTCAGCAGAATCTTACACAACTCTTTGCTACACTGAGGTGTAATATTCCAATCAATATACTGTTTCTGTATCCAGTCCATATTTCCTACGTGCCTACATTAAATATTTACACAGTACACCCAACTTAGTATGACACTGAGTAAAGAAAGCAGTGACATTGCTCAACATAGCACTCACCTTGTAAAGAGGTAATGCCCAGCTCATCATTACAGCTCACAGATCACTGATTCTGTCCAATCTCTCCTAAGAGATCGCATTAGACAAGGATCTGTGATCTGAGAGTCTTTTTGCTCACATTCTGCTGATAAATGTTACGCTGATAAAATAATGAACAAGAAAAGTACTATAATAAATGTAAAGGAAAAGCAGAATATCCAAGCAGTTTTTTTTTTTTTCATATAATGAAAGTGAAAAGAAACTAAAGCTGTGAAGCCTCAACATGACAAAACACCATAAAAGTATCATAAAACTGTAATAAAAGTAGTCCATATGACTCATCTACTACATTCAATGTCTTCTGGCACTTAAACTCTGGAACAATCTTCCTAGCATTGTTCGGGATGCAGACACACTCTGTCAGTTTAAATCTAGACTAAAAACGCATCTCTTTAACCTGGCATACACATAACACATTATCAATTTATATTTTCAAATCCGTTAAAGGATTATTAGGCTGCATAAAATAGGTCAGCCGGAACCGGGAACACTTTCTATAACACCAGATGTACTCGTTACATCAGAAAAAGAATGGCATCTACGCTAATATTAGTCTTTCTGTTTATCCCGAGGTTTACCGTAGTCAACCGGATCCGGGCCGTATCCAGCTGAGACCAAGGGCCGGAGCCATGACACGACCACAACGCAGCCCTGAAGTATCAGCAGAGATCGAGTCGACTAGATCATCCATTGTGAAGGCCTCATCGACACGACAGCAAGTAGCACAGTTCATCAACAAACCGTCCATACCGGCGTGATGAATACGATCCACAACTGGACATGACCACAACGCAGCCTGGAAGACACTATTCTTTAAGAGCTGCTGTGCAGCCAAAATTATGTACCAGTTATCAATGTAAAGCTGCTTTGACACAATCTGCATTGTAAAAAGCGCTATATAAATAAAGGTGACTTGACTTGACTTCTGAAGTCATATAATAGCTCTGAGTAAGAAACAGTACCAAATGTAACTATTTATTAACTGAAAATCTTCCCTTCTGCTGCAGCTCTCACATCATGGGCCTGTTTACACCTGGTATTAAGATGCGTTTTTGTCGATCGGATCACAAGTAGATGAGGGAGACCTCCCGTTTACACCTGGTGTCTCTTTTGTCCACTTTCAACACACTGATTTATGGGTCTATGGGTCTATAGGGTCTATGGGTGGGTAAATGTATGGGCTTTTTCAGATCTTTCGATCTAATGTACGAAATAAGCTCACGCAATTTACATATGAATGTGCCCGGAGACGTCGGAAAAACATACGGAGAGCAGCAGCTTTCGTTTTTGCTCTGATAGCCGTAAGACCACAGCGAACGTGGTTGAGTTTGTGTTAGAAATCAGGAATGGTGAGAGAACATTGTGCTTGGTACATTTTTCATCTTCAAAACAAACTTGGGTCTTCAGCCGACAAAGTTTAAATCCCGTCTGGCTAGCGCACTTCAGGTCAGAAGGCAGACTTTTGTGGCTGTTCGAACACATTCGACCACATGAGCGTCTACACTACAAAAGCAACCCGGTCTAATGCGTTTTCAACTACCTCTGGAAGTGGTCGAAAGTGGCTCAAAATGTTTTAGACCTCATTTACACCGGTATTTAGCGTCATCTTGTGATCTGATTGACCAAAACGCATCTTAATACCAGGTGTAAACAGGGCCTAAATGTGGCCCTTTGATGTCAAGTGGCATTGATACTCCATTTTGACATTTGTTTTTAAACTATGAGGCCAAAGGAGCTGAGATTTGAATAGAATCTACACATACTACAATCATCAAATTCAGAATGCAGTTCTTCATCAATTTAATATCATTCAATTATAGCTAGTGTGTCACAGGTTATGAACTCATAGGGTAGTAGTGTGGTACAATAAGTGAGGAGAACACAAATCTGACCTCTTTTCTGTTGAACTAACTGTGAAACGCTCTGCCCTTCTTGAGAGCCTTAATAATGTTGTGTTTGTCATTTACAGGTCCTTCTCAAAAAATTAGCAAATTGTGATAAAGTTCATTATTTTCCATAATGTAATGACAAAAATTAAACTTTCATATATTTTAGATTCATTGCACACCAACTGAAATATTTCAGGTCTTTTATTGTTTTAATACTGATGATTTTGGCATACAGCTCATGAAAACCCAAAATTCCTATCTCAAAAAATTAGCATATTTCATCCGACCAATAAAAGAAAAGTGTTTTTAATACAAAAAAAGTCAACCTTCAAATAATTATGTTCAGTTATGCACTCAATACTTGGTCGGGAATCCTTTTGCAGAAATGACTGCTTCAATGCTGCGTGGCACGGAGGCAATCAGCCTGTGGCACTGCTGAGGTGTTATGGAGGCCCAGGATGCTTCGATAGCGGCCTTAAGCTCATCCAGAGTGTTGGGTCTTGTGTCTCTCAACTTTCTCTTCACAATATCCCACAGATTCTCTATGGGGTTCAGGTCAGGAGAGTTGGCAGGCCAATTGAGCACAGTAATACCATGGTCAGTAAACC
>RJVU01017312.1:5084078-5143018 GCA_003731715.1 Anabarilius grahami
CTTGTTTTTCGTCAGCAGAGCTAAATAATTTCTTCTCACCTATCCTTTTCTTAGTGCCAACTAATTTCCTAGCATCTGGGGATGGAGAAATAGTGAACCCCACTGCCGATGATGGAAGCTCTGATGTCATTTTCTTGCAGCAGCCTTTCAAATACTTTGGACGCACGTACAATCGGATCTTTGTAAGCGTCACATTCCACCCCCACGCAAACATTAAGTTACGAGTTATTTACATGCCCCTCTTTTCTTCACATCTCTCTTTAAAATCCTTTTGAAAAATGTGATCCTAAAATTTAGGTGAACAACAATGGCCATCTAACGTTTACCGAGCCGCTGTCTGCCTACAACCCCTCTCTGGATTCTGGAAGAGACATCATTGCTCCTCTCTGGACTCGCCTTGACAACAGACGTGGAGGAACTATCTCCTATAGAGAGGATACAAGCAGTACTGTACTGGCACAAGCCACTGCAGCTGTTAAGCGATACTTCCCTAGCATACCTTTTGCTGCTACTTCAGCTTTTGTCGCTACCTGGGACAGTGTGCCATACTATAATGGTGGAGGGGTAAAGCCTACAATAATCTTTGATTTTCAATGAATGGTCCGTCTTGGTTTGTTTGGAAGGTTTTGAATGCTGTCTACTGCTGTTTTGAAGGTGGCCACTTTCCAAGTTGTTTTAGCCTACAACGTCCATCGCTCTTTCATCCTGATCTACTATGGAGATGTTGCAGAAACAGGACTACCTTGGCAGGTAAGTGAAGTAGCCTACTGCTTCTCGTGCACTGTACAAATGACAAAAACAAATACTAATAGACAATTTAAAAGGAATTGCTCATGAATGCAGAAAGGTGCTGCGTCCCAATTCGCCTACTTATACTGCGCCCTAAAAGTATGTACTCTTTCTATGAACAAAAAGTACTTACGTTTGAGTGTGTAGCAAAAGAGTAGACAAGCTTTGGGACATACTATCACGTCATACAATTGCGTCTTTGCTCTCTGTCGCATCCTGTCACCGTAAACTGGCCTGTCAATCATCTTGCATCCTCCACATTTCATTTAGTTAATTTCTTTTGTATCGGAGAGAAATGCAGCACGTTGATCTGCAGTCACAGTCTTTCATATATTTTCTATTAGGTTGAACTGATTATTAGTCAGCGTCGATCGCGCATATCCGCCATTATTGTAGTTTTTAACACTTTTTACTCGTGTTTGTAGTTCTGAACTGAATCCTCGTCCAAAGCGCAATGGGTTGTGGGCAATATTAGCCTTCATAGTATGCACGGATCCACACTTCGAAAATCTACCGGAAATAGTAGACTATCCGGGAACTTTTGGCATACTCTTTTCAACATACTGTGCTTTGGGACACACTTATTTTAATCTCACATACTATTTAGGATGGATAGGATGGACATTGGGATGCAGGGAGGGGGTTCTTCCTCTTTTTTAAATAGAATGACAACATAAAGTATTTTCTTTACTCCAACAGGCTGGCTTTTACACTGTGGACTCTATCAATTCTTTCACAATTCCAGCATCCAGCGCCCCAGAACTCTCGTCAAGCAGCAATATCAATGTGACTGCTTGCCGGTCTTTCCACGTTGATGGTTCACCAAACTGTAAGCCAACGAGCTGTATTATTGGTTACGACAAGGCTCTCAGGGGTGAATTCACTAAAATGTTGTGCCACTGTAGCACGCCGTGTTTGAGCACAAAACCTGAAACTTATTTACAGTTGAGCTTTACTCAGCACCATGTAGTTGAGTGCACCTTCAGCCTCTTAAAAAGCCAATTCAGGTTGCGGATCGCAGTGGGCGAGTCGTATTACACAATACCAGAAAAATTTGCCAGATTGTAGTAGTCTGCTGTATTCTCTACAACCTTGCACTCAGAAGCAGCCTGTGAGCTCTGGGCAAATTCCGATGTGCAATAATTATGTGGCCATAATACTCTAGCTCGCTTACCTTATTTACATAATTCTTGTTGTCAGTCAGGTGCTAAAATCATATCAGAAACATAAAAATAGACAACACTATAAACGAGCATAATTCATTCTTAGTGAATTCTCCTTTGACACTTGTAACCAGTGCAGTGTTTGTTTGCGAGCTTATGCTTATAGAAGAACTAAAGGATTCCTTCTCACTTACATTTCTCCTAGTGCCATCTAATTTCCTACCATTTGGGAATGGAGAAAGAGTGACACCCCGTTTAGATAATGGAAGCTCTGAAGCCATTATATTGCAGCAGCCTTTTAAATACTTTGGACGCACGTACAGTCAGATCTTTGTAAGCATTTTTAGTTGCCCTTTTACATATTTTTAGTCTCTTTGAATGAGTTGAAGTACTAGCTTTACTTTGTTTAGACTTTGATATGTCAATGTAAAAGTTTTTGTAATTGTTAAGTTTAGGGGACTTCTGATTCACAGAATTAACAAGAAGAAAATGTGGCTCATTCTACCTCTTCATTCTGTCATCATGTATTCCCCTTACAACACACAAAAAATGTTTATTCCTAAATTTTAGGTAAACAACAATGGCCATCTAACTTTTAATGAGCAACTATCGGTCTACATCCCCCTTCTGAATTCTGGAAGAGACATCATTGCTCCTCTGTGGACTCACCTTGACAATAGACATGGAGGAACTATCTCCTATAGAGAGGATACAAGCAGTGCTGTATTGGCACAAGTCAATGCTGCTCTTAACCAATATTTTCCTAACCTTCCCCTTCCTTTTAACACTACATCAGCCTTTGTGGCTACCTGGGACAGTGTGCCATACTCCTCTGGTGAAGGGGTAAGGCCTAATCTTTAATTGTCAGTACTCTATCAATATAGATTATCCAGTACTGTGTATTTTACTTTGAAAGGTTCTGAATGCTGTTCATCTGTGTTTTGAAGGTAGTTACATTTCAATTGGTTTTGCTCTCCAATGTTGACCACTCCTTCATCCTCTTCAATTATGGCAACATTGCAGAAACAAGACAACAATGGCTAGTAAGTCACAATGTGTTGTTGCAATATACAAGAGAATCAGTTTACAAACTGTCAGTTTACATATCTTTTTTATGCAGGCTCACTATGGCACAGTGGACTTTGCGCACTCATACACTTGTTCCCTACTGACGTCCTCTGAATTGTCATCCAATAGCAACGTCAACATTAATGGTCGCTGGGTTTTTCAGGTTTACAATGGTAATGTAATTTCTTTTCATTCATTTTTTTAGTATTCTCTGTATGGCCCCTGCACAGTATTTCTTTTGTTTTCATTTTTCTCATTAAGTTGATACCTGTACAGGTACTAGTGTGTCTTAAATGATTCTGATTGAGAACAAGTAGAAATGGATTTGCAGAGAAACTGAGTCCCAATCTGAGGTGATGTTTGAGACCTGAGGTCTTCAAAACATAGATAAAACAACATATTTTAAGTATAGTTGTGTCAAGTCAAGTCAAGTCACCCTTATTTATATAGCGCTTTTTACAATGCAGATTGTCAAAGCAGCTTTACAGTGATAACTGGTATATAATTTTGGCTGCACAGCAGCTCTTAAAGAATGGTGTCAATGCAGGCAGATCAAAGCACTGTTGAATATCAAATGTCAAGTCAAATGTCAAGTGTCCCCAACTAAGCAAGTCAAAGGCAACAGCGGCAAGGAACCCAAACTCCAACAGATGACATCAGGTGGCAAATAGGTGTTAAAATGGAGAAGAAAAAAAAAAACCTTGGGAGAAACCAGGCTTAGTCGGGGGGGCCAGTCCTCCTCTGGCGAACAGTGCTTTGTTACGATTCAGGTAGCTATCGTATTCATCACGCCGGTATGGGCGGTTTGTTGAGGAGCTGTGCCATTGGTTGTCGTGTCGATGAGGCCTTCACAATGGATGATCTAGTTGACTCAATCTCTGCTGATACTTCAAGGCTGAGTTACGGTCTTGTCAAGGCGCAGGTCCTCAGTCTCACCTGGATACGGCCCGGATCCAGTTGACTATGGTAAACCTCGGGATAAACAGAAAGACTAATATTAGCATAGATGCCATTCTTCTTCTGATGTAACGAGTACATCTGGTGTTATAGGAAGTGTTCCCGGTTCCGGCTGACCTAATTTATGCAGCCTAATAATCCTTTAACAGACTTGAAAATTTAAATTGATAATGTGTTATGTGTATGCCAGGTTAAAGAGATGCGTTTTTAGTCTATATTTAAACTGATAGAGTGTGTCTGCTTCCCGAACAATTGTTCCAGAGTTTAGGTGCCAAATAGGAGAAGGATCTACCGCCTGCGGTTGATTATCAGGTATTATCAGCTGGCCTGAATTCTGAGATCGCAATAGACGTGAAGGACTATAATGCTTTAAGAGCTCGCTCAGGTACTGGGGAGCTAAACCATTTGGTGCTTTGTAAGTAATTAGCAAGATTTTAAAATCTAAACAATGTTTAACAGGAAGCCAATGCAGTGATGACAGAACTGGGCTAATATGGTCATACTTCCTAGTTCTAGTAAGAACTCTAGCTGCTGCATTTTGCTGTAGTTTATTTATCAGGCGAGCAGAACAACCACCCAGTAGAGCGTTACAGTAATCTAGCCTTGAGGTCATGAATGCATGAACTAACTGCAGGGTGGTACAGTGGCTCAGTGGGTAGCACTGTTGTCTCACATCAAGAAGGTGTGCAAACTGTGCAAACTGTGCAAACTGTGTGGAGTTTTCCTGTTCTCCCCGTGTCTGCATTGTCTTTGGCAATAAAAAAAACTAACCCTAACTTACTAAAGACAGGCAGTGATGAAATGAAAATAAGTGATGAAAACACACGGACAGTTATTTTTGCAGCTACCCTTATTACATGTGCATTCCCTTTCAGACGCAAAATGGATAGGACACGAGTATTTAAGTAAATCATGCACCATGATTTACTAAGGTTTGTATAGTCAATTTACTGGTATTTTCAACATTATTTAACATCCAAACAATGCCCATGTCTTAACCCTTTTTGCTCTTGACATGGCTGCAATAGTTGCGACTCGGAGGAGCCAACACAGAGAACAGAGCATGCATGGTAGAAGGGAGAGAATCTTTTACACTCTTGTTAATTTATTTGGAATGCCAGAGGAAGATGTTATCTGATCATCTTATTTGCCAAGCCATGCTATTTTTAATTTGCTGCACCTGTGTTGTTAGTAGATTACCCACACCTGATAATCATCGGCTCTTCTTGTTTATGACCTATGCTAATATGCACTGCTCTTGGTAGACTGCGTTGGTTATAATGGAAATGAGCTGCTGCATCTCTGCTCTTTAATTCTTTCCCCGCCAGCATTTTTGATAATTTTCACAAAACTTTCATGGCCCCCAGAATATTTTGTTGTATGAATATCAAAAGAATCAAAAGAATGAACAGAGCCTCTGTTAATTATGCATTCTTCTTTATCAACACTTGAATTTGGATAAGTTTCATAAAAAGGCAACATTTTGAACAAAAACATGAGAAAATTACAGTTTTGTCAAAGACTACAATGCTTTTATTTCTTGTTTCTGCTTCTTATTTTTTGCCTGTTTTGCTCCTGAGATTCTGTACTCACAAGTACTCACTATTTGTATTGCCTATTAATATATTAACAATGTAGAGACTACAATATAAACTATAAACTAATAGTTTGTTAATGATTTCTAAGTACTTTATTACTGTATACTTACAAAGTGTTACCAACACACCTGATTCAACTCATCAGCTCATTAGAAGAAATTCCAGGACATGAAATGGGTGTATCAGACAGAGAAGACATGTTGGGGTTCCTCCAGGACCAGGGTTGAAAAACACTAGTGTGTTTTCCTAATGGTCAGGTCTCCAAATACTTTTGATAATTTCCCCCGGTTTCACAGACAAGGCTTAAGCCTTTTAAACATTTATAAAAGCTACTTTAATACTCTAATTGAACTAAGGCCTAATCCTGGCTTAATCGAAACCCACCCTGTCTGTAAATCCAGGCCATAGTTTATGTTTTCCAGTTGTGGTGTGAAATCATTTAAAGGGATAGTTCGACCAAAGATGAAAAATCTGTCATCATTTAATAAATGGTTTATTACAAATTTTCTGAAGAGACATGATCGCTTTATATGATGAACAGATTGAATTTAGTCTTATATTCACATATAAACATTCATCAACTCACACATCAGTTGTGGTAAACGGAAACTCAAGCATGTTTGCTTGACGTGCAAGAACCAATGAGATTCATTCTCGTGTGTTATGCAGTACGTATGAGCTTCCACAAGAACCGATGAGGTTCATTCTCATGTTACGCAGCATGTTTAAGCTTCCACAAGAGGTTTTTTTCTCGCAAGTCAAACTGGTTCGGTTGAGCTTCTGTTTATGTTTGCTGATCAATGTTTATGTGTGAATATAAGCCTAAATTAAATCTGTTCATCATATAAAGTGATCAAGTCTCTTCAGAATTTTTTTTTTTAACCGCTCAGTTCATATGGATTATTTTTATGACCTCTTAATGAACTTTTTGAAGCATCAAAGAGTCAGTTGCGTAGCTGTCTATGGAGTGAAAGAAAGCTTTCTGTCCCTTCAAAGACAGCTACGCAAATGACTCTCAGATTTCATGAAAAGATCTTTATTTGTGTTCTGAAGAGGAACAAAAGTCTTACAGGTTTGGAACAACATGAGGGAGAGTAATTAATGACAGAATTTTCATTTTTGGGTGAACTATTGCTTTAAGTAGTTCTATATACATGTATTATGGTTGAGAGAAAACAGGTCACAAAGTAATGGTGCATTATTAAAGGGTTAGTTCACCCAAAAATGAAAAATCTGTCATTAATTACTCACCTTCATGTTGTTCCAAATCTGTAAAACCTTTGTTCATCTTCGGAACACAAATTAAGATATTTTTGATGAAATCCGAGAGCTCGGATTTCATCGGGTTTGGAACGACATGAGGGCGATTACTTAATGACAGAATTTTCATTTTTGGGTACTAATCCTTTAAGTCTGAATGTTAAAACTTGGCTTTCCTGTAGCTCAGTGGTTAGAGCGTGGCACTAGCAATGCCAAGGTCATGGGTTCGATCCCAGGGATTGCATATACTCAGATACAAATGTATAGTATAATGCAATGTAAGTCGCTTTGGATAAAAGCGTCTGCCAAATGCATAAATGTAAATGTAAATGTAAAAACTTACAGTTTGATCGGGTTTTTTCATTGCAAAAAAAAAAAAAAAAAATGATGATGATTGTTTCATGTGTTTACATAGATAGTTTCAAAAGATTTCATTTATATAAAAAAAATCAGTGCAGTTGCAGTTTGTTCTGCACCGTAGTCAAAATCTGCTGTTCATCATGTCATTTTTATGTCATTATTGTGTGCTAAATGCATTTTAAAAATGCTATGGTGCAAAATATGCAAACTTAAAACCAAATTGCACACACATTAACATTTTTATGGGGGAAGGGATAGGAGGGGAGTTGATCCATGATTTTTTCCTGGATTTAATAGCTTACCAGAGCACATCACTGTCTTGTTTTACCTTAGCTAATATGATATTCCAATTTTTTTCTCACTTTTCATTTAGTTTGTGATACTTTAAACTGCACTAGAAATGAGGTTTGCCATTTTAGAGATGGCTATGGCTGTGGTTGCTTGGAAGGACAAAGACCTAACCCTGAAAGCTTTGGTAAGTTTGCTGAAGCACATGTACTGCACTACAAATAACTTGGATCAACACAAATGATAATTTATTGAATCTTCTTTCTGCTCAGATGCCACAGAGTTCTGTTCCAGCAGCACTGGCACCATATCTCTTTCCCGCTGTCAACTCTTTGAATCTTATTTTCCTCCTGAGTTCCTGCACCTAAATGATCCCAACTGCACAGGGACTGTTGAAGACGGCAGAGTTCTGTTTCATTTTGACAATGAAGGCCACATCTGTGGTACAACTCTATCGGTAATGCTTGGTTTGTTACCTTTTTCTCACCAGTGCTACTATTGATGATGTATTGTAATCTATAAATATCTGTGACAATTAGTAAATTTACATGAGATTGACATTTATTAATGTCCTCACAGAGCAATGGCACTCACTTCATCTACCAAAACTCCATTCATTCTATCTTGCCAACGGGTGTTATTACAAGAGAGAGATGGATGAATATTACATTTTCTTGTGTGTACCCTCTGATCCAGACCCTCTCTATGCCCAAGGACATCCAAGCTGAACAGAGGTAGGAATAAATATTAGTTTTGTAATTTCTGTGATTTTGGTAATGTATCATACATTTTTAACCATTTGGTTGCCTTCATCATTCTCTGTTAAATTAGAGCATAGTAACTCTGCAGTAGGGTTGGGAATTCTTTCTTTCTTTCAAAGTACATATTTATTTTAAGTGACTAAGCAAAAAAAACAAAAAAAAACAAACAAGGGGCTTTTATAGCTTTTTCTTTGTTTGCACTCTTGCACTGTGTCTATACTGGGGCAAATTTTGTCTGCCATGCTGCAACAGTTTGAGGCTGTCTACAGTGTGAACATTCCAAATTCGTTAGTCCTGTTGTTGAAAGTAGCACAAGTATCAGAAATAGAATGAGGCATTAGTTTACTGTTGGAATTTAATTTACAGAAGAGGAAAAATCCAGAAACTGCTCTCTTGTACTCTTGTATTTGGTAGCGTTTGGTAAACACCATAGCGAATACAAAAAATCTGAACAGCTTTTTGAAGAATTTGTAAATTCTGTGTGCAATACTTTTTTTTCTCTGTGCTAATTATACAGTAGTCAACATTTGAAGTGAATCAAAACCTTTCATCAAAGTTGTCCTAAAAACCAAAATGCAATACCCGTTCTTGTCTTAGGACAACTTTGATTAACTTTTTTGATCCACTTCAAATGTTGACTACTATATTATAATGAACCTTCCCTAGTGAAAAAAAAAGTATACTTTATTGTATTTTAAATATATTCCCTTTTTCTATAGTACATTGCAAATATACTAACAAAAAATGTACTATCTCTAGATATATAAAAAGAATATTAGCATAATATTTTCAAAATACAACATTTAACACACTTTAAAAGAATTGTACTTTGGTATATTTTCTAAAAAATATATTTTAGAAAAATATACTTGAAGTGTAAGTTTAGTTTATTTTTTAAAAGTGTATTTATAAAAATATATTTGAGGTATACTTTAATTGTGTGCTGAAAATTATCATTGTAACAATGCACTGGAAGTATATTTAAAAAATACATTATTTAATATCCTGAAGTTGTGTTGTATTTAAAGTTGTTAAATTTGAGTATATATTTTATGTTTACTTATTCATCCTTGGAATTCATTTTATTAATTGTGCTTATTTATTTCAGTATGACTAATGCATTAAAAGCCCATTTAATATATGCAGTGTATCCTATAATTTCTAAATATGTTTAATAAGTTTACACTGGCAGAATCATTTTACATTCGTAGACACAAATCTATTTTAAACAACACACCAGCAGCACAAGTAATGTTACATGCGAAATAAATATGTTGAGTGGTTAAACTTGAGACTTCGGAATTCAAATGTCTCTTCATCAGATTTTGTTGCTCACTGCCTTTAGCCAATTAGAGCTGCTGACGTCACGATCCTCATCCGAATCCCCTCTCTCAGGTGAATTATATTGTCGCAATGCATAATTTATTTAACCCTCTGGTGTCTGGGGATTTTTGGGGCCCTGGAGAAGTTTTGACATGCCCTGACATTTGTGCTTTTTTCAGTTGTTCATAAACATATAAATGACACAAGTGTCATTACACTGTATTCAGCACAAACTAGGCTACAATAATATGTGAGGAACATGTATGTACATGTTTGTGTTTTTGAAGGAATAAAGTTTATGCGTGGTTATTGAAAAAACAAAAAACTTAAGTCACTGAAATAAGGCCTAAAAATATGTATTAAATCTGTGTTCACAAGACTTCTGGGTATTGGAGGTTGTAAACTAGAGTTTTTGCTTCAGAATGAAGTAAAAATTATACTGCCTACTCATTCATTTATAACAATATATTGATTTAGTTTTTGTAAGACACTTTTTGTAAAAAAAAACACAGTATGCGTGGAGGCGTGAGTCATCATGAATAATGGGTCATTTACACCTGAGAAGACAAAAGAATCGCATAAAGAAGCTCTAATGAGCTGCATAATAATGAGGCCTTTCAGTCAGGTAGGCTGTGAAAAAACCCTCTGTGATGACTCAAGCTCATCATGGTGTATATGAAACATACAGAAAAATATTATTACAATATAAAATAATGGTTTTATATTATATACTTTAAAATATAATGTATTTCTGTGATGCAAAGAGTCTGAATATAGCCTTTTAGTTTAAAAGCATGCACATTTGGAGAAATATTGGATTCTCATATGTTTATGTCAATTTTCTATAGAGAGGAGTTATATTTATTTAATATTTATTGTCATTACTATGAGCGCTGGTGTTTTCAATTCATACTCGCAGCCGGAGGGCGCTCTGTACACCTTTAGTCCACAAATTATTCTAAAGAAGAAGAGGACATTTCAGGAATGGTGTTTTCAATTCATTCTTGCAGCCGAAGGGCGCTCTGTACACCTTTAGGCCACAAATTAATATAAAGAAGAAAAGGAACCAGGAACTAACGGCATGTCTTCTAGAGATCGCTAACCATGGCTTTAACATCCAAATAAACACTTTTCAAGACAATTAATACACGATTGAGACAATGCATACAAGTATTGCCTCAGAATTTGCCTCTGAATAGCGCTCCCTCCGTGGGCGTGGCCGCATTAGCGGATAATGAGCTGAATCACAGACTTCTGACATGGCTCTCTTTTCATACAGATTACATAAACAGAAAATTTTTGTTTTCGATTTGACTTACACGATTTAAAACCTGACATCTCAACGTTTCTTTTGACATAAGTGTAATGTTTTTGTGATGATTAGTATTCACTAAGTTACAGTTAATTTTCTGAGAACTATCAGATTGGACTTCGTTCAGAGGGAGACGAGAGATCACGCATCATGTTAGTTTTCTTTATTTTACAAAAAGCACAACATTTTGTTTTTACTCTGAGTGTACACAAATAAAAGAAGATATTCCACAGAATAAAATGGTGTATAACTCTTAATTGTATGTGCAACATCGACGGAGTATTTTGAGTCTCTTTCACACTGGTAAGAAAAAAACCACGGTGGTATCGCCGGCGTGACCTTTAGACCTCAGAGTGTTAATAAAACACTGAAAGCGCATTACACCGCTCAATCTTGGGGATTCTGAACAGTTCAATCAAGTGACATCGCAGCCTGACCTTGATGGCGACGACAACCGGCTAGGAATTTAAGTAGCTTAACACAACCTGAGCTAAGTCTACAAATTCCAACAGGCAATGTACCAACTTATAATTACAGGGTATATAGTAATACAAAGGGTGGTTTATAACAATAAACACCTAAACCTAGTCTAGCCTGGGCCGCAAAGCTGAGGGCCTACGGGGCCACACGCATAGCAATGCCTGGGCTTCACCTCTGAATCTCCATAGATAAGAGGAAATAAAGCAAAGCTCAACAAGCAAACAATGTCAGGCGGCCGATTAAGGCCGACCTAAACATAGATACTAACTGAAGTGACGAGTGCTAACTCAAACTACTGTAGCAAACAGCAGATGAGAAGCTACTCAAACAACAGGTGGCTAAGAGGCGGCCATTCTTCAAGGTCAACATATTTAGAAATATAAATATAGACCCAGCTCATTTTCCTGCGGCTCGAAGACCAAAGACTCCTCTTTCCCTTTTCTTTAACAAGGAAGGATGGAATCTAAGGTTCTTTAAAGCCTAAAAGAGCCTCTTCCACTATCAAGCCAGAAGGCGGGCCTCTAGAAAAATATTATCAAAGGCCCAGCCGTCAGCCTGACTGTTAAAGAAGCGCCTGAGTATTTAAAAAGACTCCAACCCAGGAGGCGGAGGAAGAAGGGGCGAGGGCAGATGTAAAGTCGCCCTCGCAACGAGAGGGAATCGATTACCGACACTACTGGCGTATGTGATTGATAACCTCCCTTAAAACCTGCTTCTTCCTCCTTGAGTCCAACCATCTCTGTGCCTTGCTCCGAAAAGGAGGAGGTGCCCGAGTGGCCATACTGGACCTCAGGCCCTGTCTCTGAGCTTCAGCTCGAGATGGACCAGCCCCCTGGCTATCTACATGCTCAGAAAAAACTATACAGGAAAAACAAGGTTGTCATATTTTAAAACATAAAATATAGACCTAGCTTACCTTCCTGCGGCTCGAAGACCAAAGATTCCTCATTCTCCTTTTTGTCTACATGAAAGGATGGAATCTAGGGTTCTTTTAAGCCTAAAAGATCCTCTTATTATCAAACCGGAAAAGCGGGCAGACAGAAAATAATCACTATGGGCCCAGCCATCAGTCTGACCATAAGAAGCATCTGAGCATGATAAATGTTTATAAAATATATATACATGTATATAAATATATATATATATATATACACACACACATATATATATATATATATATATATATATATATATATATATAGGAGGTGGAAGAAGAAGAGGAGAGGGCAGATGTAAATCGCCCTTGCAGCTGGGAGATGGATTACAAACGCTGTTTACAATCGATCACCCATCTCGATCTTGCTTCTTCCCCCTCCTGTCTGTCTGGGCTCAGATACAAATCTGAACGGCTAGGGGTTTTTCCATGCCCTCCCGATCTCAAACATGGAGATCAGGAAGGAATGGAAAACCTATGGACAGATAGGAACCGCTCGTCGAGCCGTCCCCGTGCGGCCCCTTTCTTAATGCGCCCTCACGGCAGCCGCAGCCTGCCAGAAGCGCGTCCCACAAACACCAGCAGCTCTGCATATACAGCAGCCAGAAGAGCGCTTGCTGCCGGATGCGATGACGTCAAACACGGACGTCATCGTCATCCAACAACTCCTCCTCGTCAGCCCCGGGGGGCTGAGAGAGAATACAACTCTCTCAAACTTCCCAACGAGCTTACCTGCAAACCCCCTGATTGCAGCCTCCGTTTTGCCTCAGCGCAAACGGGGCCAGATTCACAAGGCGCAGATGTGGACACCTCTTCCCTCGAGAAGAGTGCCAAATGAGAATGGAGCGTCCCGCTAGGGAGACGCTCACAGTAAATAACAGAAAAACACAGACACGTCCTCAAGCACTGTCTATGCGCGCTCCTCTCTCAGACAGAAATTTGTATATCAAGTGTCAAAACCTTGGACACGGTTGCACACACTCTCTTGAAACGTTTGTAAGGCATAATATAGATTACCTTACCGGATTCGATACAATCGCGATCAGACAGAACAGTCCCGAAAGATGAAAAGATACTGACTGATTCTCTAGGTGCTCCGTATATGCTTCCGGGTTGTGCTATGATGACATCATAGGCTGTCGCCGGCCAATGGTATTGGAGTGGTTTGATTCTTGGCTTTCAGAGATCGGTTCAAGAGTGACGTTCCCCAAATGCGGTAAACGCACAGTAGAGTTCCCTTTCGAAAGGGAACTATGCAGTGCTATTTATTTGATTTGCCTACTTAAGTAATTTCAGTACCTGAAAACTATTAGACCTGCCTGAAAAGCACTGTTTATTAGGGGCTGAGCACCGATGGTGTGAGGACCCTATTGTAATTGCTATTGTAATTATTCTTCTTGAATTGCATTTTTGAGCACCTAAACATGCTCGAAAACTCATTAAACTTTGCAAGTGTCAGAAGTGGTGAAAATTTAAGTCTGATATGGGTTTCTGAATTAGGTTTGGCAAAATGGCTTGATAGCGCCACCTACAAAATTTCTATTAAGCGCCCTTTGTGCTACGTTTCACGTACAGGTGAGAATTTCAGTAGACACATGTTTGTTTATCCTTTATTTAACCAGGAAGATCCCATTGAGATATCATAATCTCTTCTTCCAGGGAGACCTGGTCAAAATGGCATCACACATAGTTCCATACAAATACATTTATTAATTTCTCTCTCTCTCTCTCTTTTTTTTTTTTTTGGTGATGTTGCTGTTTTCCAAGCACAACACAGTGAGACTAATGAATGTAGGACAGCTTTTTTATTATAACTCTAATTAAAAAAGTAATAATTTTTATGTGCTTATCACAAACTTAAAGAACAAAAATTTCACAGTGTCCAATAACCTTCAAAGGGCATAATTACCAATATATATAATTGTTATATAAAAATAAATTTACAAACAAATTACAAACAATACAACAAAAACTATAGAGATTCAAATTAAATAAACTTGTTTTTCAGATATTTATTTACCATGTATACATTTATTTAACATATTTTGTTGTTTTATTATCATTAATGACAAATATAGGCTAAGGTCCCTTTAAGACCAAATCCATGAATACTGACACATATCCTGTTTTCACCCAAATGTTTACGTCCACTTAAGCTATAATATAACCGACTATATTTATGTGAGTTCCCTTTCGATAAGTCTCCCTTTTTCCCCGCTACTGAAGCCTTTTCAATAACGCAGTGCAACTGCATCATCATTGGTTCACTCATTGCAAGTCGTTGAACCAATGGCGGCGCGGCTTGGCTGCGCGGCCTATGGCGACAGAGCGCGCGAACTTTCCCGCTGAAATGGGCGGGGTAAAGCCCTATATAAGTGAGCAATTCGCCATAGGCTACTCAGTCCTTTCTCCTTCAGCGACGACTCATCTTCTCTTCGCTGATCCTCGCCGAAGCCTGCTCGCCTGGAAAGAAGCTCGCCGCCTTGGAAGAAGCTCTGCCGCCGTCGAAGAGGCCCAGCAGCGGACCTGCTGAATCGCCGGACTCGCAGCGTCTCGCCCTCGCCGACTGCCGCCTGCGCGCCGTCGACGAGCCGCCGCCTCCTGCTCCCGCTTCCGGTCTCAGCGCGTCTCCTGCCGCCATCCGGCGCATCCAGAGCTTTCCCCGCGGTTTACTACCGCTAAAAAGAGCACTTTCCACAGTGGTTTTCACCGCTTACGGCCCTCGCCATTTAAGAGCCACACAATCGCCGTTTTCACGGCGCCACCGGCATTTTCTAATGCCCCACCACTGCACTACGTGCAGGGCCCCTCTGCAGGACGCAGACGGCCATGGCGAGTGCGTCGGATGTTTGGGCAAGCCCCATGCGGATGACGCATTTGCTGGGGGCTCATGCTCGCACTGCGAGTCCATGAGCCTGGCATCCTTACGCTCTCGGGCCGCCTTCTTCCCAAGTGACACCGATCGCGCCCTCCTCTCGCCTTCCTCCCGTGAGCCGGCTAGGAAGAGACAGCGGGGTAGACCGGTCCAGCGCTCAGAGCTGAGCGAGCTCACGTCGGCCCAATGCCCGCGTGCCTCGCCTTCTCCCAGCAGAGAACAGTCCCCGGTTCTGTTCTCCCGCCCTGAACAACGTCCCTCATCGGATGCGAGCGACTTTGTTTCATTCGGCGGATTGGATGACGAGCTGCCCGATGACTCCGTGTCCTTGGCAGCATCGTAACCCGAGCATTGGGTGGGCGAGTCGGACGACCCCGCCCCCCTGCCCCTGTTGGAACCCATTGATCACGGCGCGGGTATGGACGGCGAACTTTTCCGCGTCCTGTCCAAAGCCGTGGAGGAATTGGACCTCGAGTGGGCCCCGCTAGAGGAGCCATCGCGAAGCCGCCTGGACGAGTGGTTTCTCCCAGGTCGCCGCCAAGCCCCTCGACAGCGCTCGGCCCCGTTCTTTCCTGAGGTTCACGAAGAACTGGCCAAGTCATGGCGCGCTCCTTACTCAGCCCGCCTGCACACTTCGCACCGGTCAGCCCTCACCTCGGTTGATGGATCGGAGGAGAAGGGTTATGAGCACTTGCCGCCCCTGGATGAAGCAGTGGCCGCTCACCTCTGTCCGCCCGCGGCTGTGGGCTGGAAAACTAAACGTTCCCTTCCGTCCAAGCCCTGCAGGACCACTTCTGCCCTGGCAGGGAGAGCTTACGCCTCAGCGGGCCAAGCCGCTTCAGCGCTTCACTCCATGGCCATCTTTCAGGTCTTCCAGGCCAAACTTCTCCGCTCTATGGACGAGTCTGGCGTGGAGGAGACCGCCTTCAGGGACCTCCGCAGCGCGACTGACTTAGCCCTGCGGGCCACAAAGGCCGCGGCCCAGGCCATTGGGAGATCAATGGCCAGCCTGGTGGTGCTGGAGCGCCATTTATGGCTCAACCTGACGGAGATCAAAGACCAGGACAAGACGGCCTTCTTAGATGCTCCCGTCTCTCCGTGAGGACTCTTTGGACCAGCTGTGGAAGGTTTTACAGAGCGCTTCACGGCAGCACAAAAGTCTTCTCAGGCGATGAGACATTTTCTGCCCAAGCACTCGAGCTCCGCGTCTGCTCCTAGCCGCCCCAGGCCTGCGCCGGCTCAGCAGACTAAGCCAGCCCCTTCTGCCTCACAAGCTGCGCCACCCAAAGAGCACCGCCACCGCTCGCGCTCTTCAAACAAGCGCACGACTTTCCCGAGACGCCAGGGACCCCGGCCCAAGATTGTGCTGGACCCAGCGCCTCCGAAGTCGTTCTGATCGCCCAGAAAGGAAGAGGATCGGGGTATGTCTCGCTACGGCCGGACCACCCCGAAAGCTCGCTCGTGCATGCTCCCCTCCGCCTCGTTTAACTCCGGGCGCGGGACACATGCAGTGTGCTGTAAAAGGGCCCACACTTGCTGCGCCCTCAACAACCGCCGTGATTTAAAAAAAAAAATAAAATTTACACACTCCTCAAAAGAGCTTATTTCCTCTTCTTCCCACATCGATGTGCGACCCCCCTTTAAGCGGGCCGCCATCCGATGTCATTCTACCCCTTGCTGCCCGGGCAGAGGCTTGGCAGGCCATCCCCGGAGTATCAAGTTGGGTTCTGAGAACCATAAGTCTAGGTTACTCGCTCCAGTTTGCCAGAAGGCCCCCGCGCTTCGGCGGGGTTATCCAAACTACGGTACAGCCGGACGATGTCCACGTCCTCCGGACCGAAGTTTTAACTCTTCTGAGAAAAGGGGCTATAGAAATAGTTCACCCTTCGCAGAGCGAGTCGGGCTTCTACAGCCGTTACTTCCTGGTTCCGAAAAAAGACGGCGGTCTCAGACCCATTCTGGACCTCAGACTTCTGAATCTTTCCCTCATGAAGCGAAAATTCAGAGCGCTAACGCTGAAGCAGATCCTCGCACAAGTATGTCACGAGGACTGGTTCTGCTCGCTGGATCCGAAAGACGCTTACTTTCACATCCAGATAGCCCCCCGGCACAGGCGATTCTTGAGATTCGCCTTAGAGGGTGTGGCTTACCAATATACGGTCCTACCCTTCGGGTTGTCTCTAGCTCCTTGCACTTTCACGAAGTGCATGAACGCGGCACTCTCCCCTCTGAGACAGATGGGTATACGCGATCTGAATTACCTCGACGACTGGCTCATCCTGGCCAGCTCGCGGACAGAGCTGGAGCTCCACAGATCCATAATCCTCAGCCACTTGCAGTGTCTGGGTCTCAGGGTCAATTTTGCCAAGAGCTCGCTGCTTCCCACTCAACGTATCTCGTTCCTGGGTGTAGTTCTCGACTCAGCCCGTATGACGGCAGTAGTCTCGTCAGAGCGCGCTCTGACCATTCAGCAGCTCGCGGCCTCTATCAAAAACAAAGCTTACCTCCCTCTGAAGCTTTTCCAGAGGTTGCTAGGGCTGATGGCTTCCGCCTCCCCTGTGCTGCAGCTCGGCCTGCTTCGTATGCGGCCTCTTCAGTACTGGCTAAAATTTCGGGTCCCTCCTCACGCCTGGCGGCATGGCCGCCTGCGTCTCAAGGTCAATCAGGCCTGTGTAGCAGCCCTGAAGCCCTGGACGAACCCCTCTTGGTTCAGTCTTGGAGTACCCCTGCAGGCGACATCACGAAGAACGGTGCTCTCAACAGACGCGTCCAACCTGGGTTGGGGCGTTCTGTGCGAGGGCAGTCCGGCCTTCGGCTCGTGGTCTCACGAGGAAAGCCATCTGCATATCAACTGCCTCGAAATGCTGGCAGTAATTCGAGCCCTGCATGCCTTCCAGGTGCATTTGATGGACCGTCATGTCCTAGTCCAATCGGACAGCATATCAGTGGTTTCGTACATCAATCGCCAAGGAGGTCTTTCGTCCAGCCGCCTATGCGCTCTGGCGAAACGCCTGCTAGAATGGGCTTCTTCACGGGTCCGGTCACTCAGAGCGACCCACATACCCGAAAAGAACAACCTGGGAGCCGATATGCTGTCCCGGAGCAATCTCCCCTCAGACGAGTGGATGCTCCACCCCCAGACGGTTCAGACCATTTGGGAGTCCTTCGGGAAAGCGGAGGTAGACCTCTTCGCCTCTCAAGGCAACTCTCATTGCCAAATCTATTTTTCAAAGAAGGACGATGCGTTGGCCCACTCTTGGCCCAACACCCTTCTCTATGCTTTTCCCCCAATCGCCCTGATCCCTCAGGTCATCAGGCGTGTCAGGGAAGACGAACACAGAGTTCTGTTAGTGGCCCCGCTCTGGAGGTGCCAAATTTGGACCTCGGAGCTATTCAGGCTTTCCACGAAAGCCCCTTGGCCGATTCCCCTGAGACGGGACCTCCTCTCTCAGGCGAACAGAACAATCTGGCACCTACGACCGGAGCTGTGGGCTCTACACCTGTGGTTCCTCGATGGGAGCAGTCTGACCTCCCTAGGAACGTGCTAGATACCATTTCGCAAGCTAGAGCCCCGTCCACGAGACGCCTCTACGCTCAGAAATGGGCGGTCTTTGTTAGCTGGTGCTCCACACGCAACATAGGCCCGGAGGAGTGTGACGTATCTGCTATACTGTCCTTCCTCCAGGAGCGCTTGGATGCGGGGCGAGCCCCCTCCACGCTCAAAGTTTACTTGGCAGCCATTACAGCGTTCCACGCTCCAATTGCTGGCCAGTCAGTAGGTCGGAACAACCTTGTCACAAGGTTTCTGAGGGGTTCCAGGCGGTTGCATCCGCCACGGACCCCTACGGTTCCTTCCTGGGACCTCTCACTGGTCCTCAGAGCTCTAAAGAGCCCGCCCTTTGAGCCACTACGGCTGGCGGACCTCAGGCCCCTGACGCTTAAGACCGCCCTGCTGCTTGCATTGGCGTCGATCAAGCGTGTTGGCGATTTGCAGGCCCTCTCGGTTAGCCGGCATGCCTAGAATTTGGGCCAGGCCACTCTAAAGTCGTGCTAAAACCTAGGATGGGCTACGTTCCCAAGGTGCTTTCTACACCTTTCAGATCCCAGGTCATTTCGCTCTCTGCACTTCCCCCCTTGCCGGGCGAGCAGGAGCAGGAATCGCTTTGCCCAGTCAGGGCAATACGCATTTACATTGAGCGATCACGACTCTTTCGTCAGTCTGATCAGCTCTTTGTTTGTTTTGGTGGCCGCACCAAAGGGTCTTCGGTCTCAAAACAGCGTCTTTCACGTTGGATTGTCGACGCTATAGCTCTTTGTTATTCCTCGGAGGGCACCCCTTGCCCCATAGGAGTAAGAGCCCACTCCACTAGAGGAATGGCCTCATCTTGGGCCTGGTCCAGTGGAGTTTCCATTAAAGACATTTGTGAGGCGGCCGGCTGGTCCTCGCCGTCCACTTTTGCCAGGTTTTATCAATTGGACGTTCTGACCTTACAAGCTCGGGTCCTTTCAGCGTAAATTCGCGGCCCAAGGGTGCCGCTTTTGCGCAAACCCGGGAGTTTCTCCCTCGTAGTGCAACAAGGGTGACGGCGGCTTCGGCCTTCTTACTTGACAATTGGTCCCCCCTAGGTGTCCGGTCAAGTCCAGTCGTTACCTAGCCATGGCACGGCGTGGTTGAATTCGTTCCCCCATACGCAGTACGAGTGAAGTATCGAAAGGGAACTACTCGGTTACTAACGTAACCTCGGTTCCCTGAGATACGGAACGAGTACTGCGTTACTTGCCGTGCCACTAGGCTGTGCTCAGTGTCGTCGCTTCAGTCGATTTAAGGCCTGAGTAGCCTATGGCGAATTGCTCACTTATATAGGGCTTTACCCCGCCCATTTCGGAGGGAAAGTTCGCGCTCTCTGTCGCCATATGCCGCGCAGCCAAGCCGCGCCGTCATTGGTTCAACGACTTGCAATGAGTGAACCAATGACGATGCAGTTGCACTGCGTTATTGAAAAGGCTTCAGTAGCGGGGAAAAAGGGAGACTTTTCCCCCATACGCAGTACTCGTTCCGTATCTCAGGGAACCGAGGTTACGTTAGTAACCGAGAAGATACTCTACACACGATGGACATTTTGACAACTATGTGTGCATTTGACCATTCAGGCGCAAGGAGAACTGATCGCACGCTGTCTGAGAGAACTGTGATCGCGTGCAAGAAAGAGAGATAGCGCGCGCGAGAGAGCGCTTCTGGTCTGTGTCATTCAGCGCGATTCCGCCAATCAGATTTGTGTCACTAATCGATAACAAATTGTGATTGAAAGCATGCAGTTCGCAATGTGTGTGTTGTCATCATTAATTTTGAAGTATTTCCACACCTCTGAGGCTAAGGTTTCTGCTGCTGCCTCCGGTGTCTCTGTGCATGGAAAATTCTGTCAGTTACGTCACGTGAAGTATCGGTCTTTGGTATCGGGGGTATTTTTATGAGTACGAGTACAAGTACATGAGCTTGGCATCCCTAGCCATTAGTATAAAAAGCTAAAAATTTTGTAATATAAGATGGTAATTTACCAAGAAGCACCTTGGCAATAAATACAGTTAACAAAATTATGAACGCAACACTTTTGTTTTTGCCCCCATTTTTCATGATCTAAGACTTTTTCTATGTACACAAAAGGCTTATTTCTCTCAAATATTGTTCACAAATCTGTCTAAATCTGTGTTAGTGAGCACTTCTCCTTTGCCGAGATAATCCATCCACCTCACAGGTGTGGTATATCAAGATGCTGATTAGACAGCATAATTATTGCACAGGTGTGCCTTAGGCTGGCCACAATAAAAGGCCACTCTAAAATATNGTGTATATATACACTGAACAAAATTATAAACCCAACACTTTTGTTTTTGCCCCCATTTTTCATGAGCTGAAAAACAGTCAGTATCTGGTGTGACCTCCATTTGCCTCACGCAGTGCAACACATCTCCTTCGCATAGAGTTGATCAGGTTGTTGATTGTGGCCTGTGGAATGTTGGTCCACTCCTCTTCAATGGCTGTGCGAAGTTGCTGGATATTGGCAGGAACTGGAACACGCTGTCGTATACGCCGATCCAGAGCATCCCAAACATGCTCAATGGGTGACATGTCTGGTGAGTATGCTGGCCATGGAAGAACTGGGATGTTTTTAGCTGCCAGGAATTGTGTACAGATCCTTGCAACATGGGGCCGTGCATTATCATGCTGCAACATGAGGTGATGGTTGTGGATGAATGACACATCAATGGGCCTCAGGATCTCCTCACGGTACCTCTGTGCATTCAAAATGCCATCAATAAAATGCACCTGTGTTCGTCGTCCATAACATACGCCTGCCCATACCATAACCCCACCGCCACCATGGGCCACTCAATCCACAACGTTGACATCAGCAAACCGCTCACCCACATGATGCCATACATGCTGTCTGCCATCTGCCCTGTACAGTGAAAACCGGGATTCATCCGTGAAGAGAACACCTCTCCAAAGTTCCAGACGCCATCGAATGTGAGCATTTGTGCAGAAATTCTTTGGTTATGCAAACCGATTGTTGCAGCAGCTGTCCGGGTGGCTGGTCTCAGATGATCTTGGAGGTGAAGATGCTGGATGTGGAGGTCCTGGGCTGGTTTGGTTACACGTGGTCTGCGGTTTTGAGGCCGGTTGGATGTACTGCCAAATTCTCTGAAATGCCTTTGGAGATGGCTTATGGTAGAGAAATGAACATTGAATTCACGGGCAACAGCTCTGGTGGACATTCCTGCAGTCAGCATGCCAATTGCACACTTCCTCAAAACTTGTGACATCTGTGGCATTGTGCTGTGTGATAAAACTGCACATTTTGGAGTGGCCTTTTATTGTGGCCAGCCTAAGGCACACCTGTGCAATAATCATGCTGTCTAATCAGCATCTTGATATGCCACACCTGTGAGGTGGATGGATTATCTCGGCAAAGGAGAAGTGCTCACTAACACAGATTTAGAAAGATTTGTGAACAATATTTGAGAGAAATAGGCCTTTTGTATACATAGAAAAAGTCTTAGATCTTTGAGTTCAGCTCATGAAAAATGGGGGCAAAAACAAAAGTGTTGCTTTTATAATTTTGTTCAGTGTATATACATGTGCAAATTCCTCCTATGTTGCAAAGAGAACCATGCTAAAGATTCATAAAGGATACAGTGATGAGTCCAATTTCCTTAATAAAGATGAAGCTGCATGCATGTAAACACGATCACCATAATCAATTATAGATAAAAAAGTACTCTCAACCAGCTTCTTTCGAGCCTCATAGGGAAAGCAATTTTTAGATGATAGAGGACCCCCAATTTTGGTTTAAGCTTCTTCAGCAAATTATCAATATGGACATTAAAAGCTCATTTTTCTTCTAACCATATACCTAAATATTTATAAGAATTGACTCTTTCAATTTGTGTACCATGTAAAGTTGAAATTGTCTGTATCCTTAAGATGAGTGCGATATATATTTTGTCTTCTTTGAATTTAAAACTAATTTCAATTGTGATAACGAATGTTGTATAACATTAAACGCATTTTGTAAATTCACCAGAGCTTGATTTATAGATGATGCTGCTGTATAAATAATTGTGTCATCGGCATATAGATGTACATTGGCGGAGTCTACTCCAAAACCTAAATCATTGATAAAAATAGAAAACAGAATAGGAGATAAAATAGATCCTTATGGAACTCCTTTTTTTACTTAAAGAAAAGGAGAATTATAATTTTGTAAATTCACATATTGAGTGCGTTCAGATAGATAGTTATCAAACCCTTTTAGAGCAGCTTCGCTAATTCCTATAGATCTAAGTTTCTGTAACAATAAATTATGATCAACAGAGTCGAAAGCTTTTGAAAAGTCAACATATAATGCTGCACAGGACTTTTTGCAATCCAAAATATTTATAAGGTCATTAACTAACAAAGCTGCAGTTAGGGTACTATGACCTGCTTTTTATCCTGATTTTAGTCTGATCATTAAGAGTATTATTATCTGTTAAACATGGTTTTAATTGGTCGTTTATCAATGATTCGAATACTTTAGCTAAAACTGGTAATCTAGAAATAGGACGATAATTACTAGGATCTGAGGGATCTCCATTTTTTAATAATTGAATACCTGATGCCGACTTCCACGCTCTCGGTATAATATTTGAAATCAGACTTAAATTAAAAATAGATGCAATTGGCTCTGCTACAATACCAGCAGCCATTTAAAAAAAAATAATAAGGCTCAGTTTTATCAACCCCTGCAGATTTTTTGACATCTAGTTTCACTAAAGCATTATAAACCTGAGATGTTGTAATAGGAGAGAAATTAAACACCTGCCTGGGACAATGTTTATCAGGAACAACAAATTCTGTAGAGGAAGAGACACCTAAATCAGTAGACTCAGAATTTAAGCCAGCAGTGAAAAAAAAAAAAAAGTTATTAAAAGTATCAGCAATATTTGCTCTACCCTTAATTTGATTTTAAATTGAATTTAAATAGATTTTACTAGCTTCCAGAATTTAATAGGATTATTTAAATGTTCATTTACTATAGAAAGATAATAATCACGTTTTGCACATTTGATTGATTTAGTACATGAATTTCGTAATGATCTATAATAACTCCAATCTATTAAATCATTTGATTTCTTTGCCTTGGCCTAGTCAGCATTTCTCGGTCTAATAAGTGTAGAGAGAGTATCCAAGGATTACCAAGGATTATCTTTGCTACTTATCCTAAAACATTTACGTGGAGCATGCTTATCACATATTGTTAGAAAAACCTTTTTAAAATAATCCCAAGCTAAATTGATATCTGGCATATATGAAATAACACCCAAATCAGTATTATACAGATCATGCATAAAAGCCTGTTCATTAAAATGTTTAAATTAAGAGTTTGGTTCCAAAACGCTATAAATCCATTTTGATTAATTTGAGTTTTCTTTACCAAGAAAGTGGCAAGATGAAAACCACTATTTTCTGTTTCAAACATTCACATAGCATCTTTAGGTTTTAATAACATAAAAAATTCATCTTTTGATCCAGATTTTGATTTTCAAAGATTTATTATGAAAAGTGATTTTTTTTTCCCCCAAAATGCAATGAATCCATGACACAGTTTTTTCCAAAATGCAATTAATCATTGAATCAATATAAAAGTTATTTTTCATATTGAAACTGTTGAAAATACACAACAAAGTAAGTTGATCCACATATATGACAGCCTCTCAACTTGGTCAATACTAATCTTATATACAGGTCCTGGACTAAAAATACATTGTCATCACTCCCAAAATGAATTCAACGGGTCATCTAGTTAATGCAATAAAATAATTATGTCTCCATTTGTCATTACCGATTAAAGAGTATCTGGCGCCACCGCACGATTAAAATAGAAATAACACATTTGCCGAGTACATTGGAATTGACGGCAACTACCCAGGGGCGTTGCTATACTGCAAACATTCAAATAGCAATCATGTTATGTTTTTTTTTTCTTTTTCTATCAGATGTTTAGAATCAAAACTAGCAATGCCAGATTCGAGAATTAATTAATTGTTAGATAAAATAATTTGGAGATCAAGTATTTCGAGAAGATCTGTTTACAATGCATGGAATGGTGCGCTGTGATTGGTTGAGCGGATGTATCGCATTCTGCAGAGAAGGGAGACTGGCATTTGTCGCGGTTTGGAAAGATAGGGAGAAAACATGACAGAATAACATGGCAGATATCGCATTTTGAGTAAAATTAAAAATTGACTTTTCAATACCGACCAGATACAATACTGATTTTGGCAAGACCTAAATTTTTTGGAACCAAACTCTTCAAATATATATATATTTGTATATGTATGTATACTCTTCATATATATTAATAAAACGTGGAGATTTCTTAGGAATCTTGCAATTTCTCACACAAACAACAGCACAGTGATCACTAATGTCATTACAAAAAACACAGACTTAAGTAAACTTATGAGATGCATTAGTTAAAAGTAAGTCCAATAAAGTTAATTTACCCAAGTCCTTTTGATTAACTCGAGTTGCTGAATTAATCAGTTGAACTAAGCAGAGAGTATTGCAAATCTCTTTAAATGGGTCCGACAGTGGGGAAAGCCAGTCCCAATTAAAATCGCTGAGTATTATAAGTTCATGTTTGGTCCATTCAGAGAAAGACTCTGCAAGTAAAGTACCTACTTCACTTGAAGACGAAGAAGGCGGACGATAGCATCCAACAACAATAATATCAGATTTTAGGGCAAGTAGTTCAAAACCATTTGGTTTGCTAACCGACTGTATGCAGGAACAGTTAAGATTAGTTTTTACATATATTGCGACTCCCCTTCCTTTTTTTGCATGATCGCACCTGAAAATATTATAAGCATCAGTATTGATCAAATCGTTAATAACGTCTCGGTTACAAAGGTAACCCTTGTTTCCTGAAGGAGGGAACGGAGACGTACGTCGGACAGACCGACGAATAGGGATCTCGCTAGAGAGGCTAATCTACTTCGAGTGTAACTAAAACGAGCCAATGCACATTGGCATGCAATCATATGCATCACCTGCTCGCCTCGCAGCACGGGTATTTAATGAGCAGCAGGTGCGTTGCATCTTCAGGTTTTCGCTGAGGAGCCGAACAGGTTAGGCGGCAGCATCAGCGGGGTACAGCGACTGTGGCGACGGAACGTACGTCTCCGTTCCCTCCTTCAGGGAAAGAGGGTTACCTTTGTAACCGAGACGTTCCCATTCAGTCGGTCACGTTCGACGTACGTCGGACAGAGCGACGAATAGGAATCCCTACCAAAGCGCCACAGGAGCTGTCCCCTTCCAGCGCTCTGTTGTAAGCCACCTGAACCCCCTTGCCTGAGGATGGTGGGACAGGGCTAACACAGAGAGTGTCGATCACTGCTGTTCCCAAAACCCACTCAGTGAGACTATTGGATTACGCTGGGAAAGCATACCCTTTTGCTGGGAAAGGAATGCTGCGGGAAACCACATCCTTCCCCGAAGGAGTTATGTGGAAGAGTACATATGGACTAACCCTGTAGGGCTGTACTACATATGGAAGAACTGGGGTGGCTCCAACTCGATGAGAGGTGGGCTCTCCCAGAGGGAAAGACACGGGCTTCGTTTAGGAGCAACCGTGGAACTAGACATATGGGATCCCTGTAGGGTCACACATATGGAACCCAGCCTAAACCCGGTTCTCAAGGACGCATCGGAGTATAGGCCTGCCGCCAGACGCTCCGCCACGGGAGATCGGAGGACTCAACAGGGTCTGCCTTGTAGGGACTCTCTGGAGAAAAAGCACATGTTAGCGCAGCAAGCCGACACTAAGCCGGGGCCTCTCCGGGCCTCTGAGCTGAGGTGAGAACACGGGAGGAGACCGGCTCGACACGAAGGCTATAGAATCTAGCAAACGTGTTAGGTGTCGCCCAGCCTGCAGCTCTACAAATGTCTGTCAGCGAGGCGCCACGAGCCAGCGCCCAGGAGGATGCGACACCTCTCGTGGAGTGAGCATGCAACCTGAGCGGGCAGGGCACGCCTTGAGCTTGGTAAGCCAAGGCGATGGCGTCCACTATCCAGTGGGCCATCCTCTGCTTGGAGACAGCCTTTCCCTTCAGCTGGCCTCCGTAACAGACAAAGAGCTGGTCTGAGGTCCTGAAGCTTTGGGTTCTGTCTATGTACAGTCACAAAGCGCGAACTGGGTCTGCCTCCTCCGGGGGCAGCGCTTGCAGGCTCACTACCTGGTCCCTGAAGGGAGTGGTAGGAACCTTGGGCACATAGCCAGGCCGGGGTCTCAGTACCACTTGGCTGTCACCCGGCCCGAACTCTATGCACGATTCGTCGACCGAAAATGCCTGCAGGTCCCCTACCCTCTTGATGGAGGCCAATGCAACCAGCAGCAAAGTCTTCATAGACAGAATCTTTAAGTCTGCTGACTGCAAGGGCTCAAAGGGAGCATTCTGGAGTGCTCTCAGCACCAGAGCAAGGTCCCAAGAGGGTATGGAGGGGGGTCGAGGAGGATTTAACCGTCTCGCCCCCCAAAGAAACCTGATGACCAGGTCGTGCTTACCAACGGACTTGCCATCTATGTGGTCGTGATATGCGGAAATAGCAGCAGCATGAACTTTGAGGGTGGAGGGGGACAGCCTACGCTTCAACCCTTGCTGCAAGAAGGAAAGCACGACTCTGATCGAGCATCTTCGGGGGTCTTCTCGGCGAGAAGAGCACCACTCGACGAACAGGTTCCACTTCAAGTCTCGTAGACGGTGCACGTGCCGAAGTGATGGTGTTAAGTACCTCGGGGGGTAAATCACCTAGAACCTCCGCAAAGTGTGCCCCATCTCTGAGAAAGAAGGTCCTTCCTCAGAGGAATGCGCCAGGGAGGGGCTGTCGCGAGGAGCGAGAGTTCCGGGAACCAGGTCCGGTTGGGCCAATAGGGCGCAACTAGCAGGACCTGCTCCTCATCCTCCCTGACTTTGCACAAGGTCTGTGCAAGTAGTCTGTGCTCTCTTTTTTTGAAAATTTGGGTACCGCTGGCTGTTGGGCCAATGGCGGAACAGAAACAAACCCAACAAAAGGAAAAGGGGGGTGGGGGGAAGCAGCCCCACCCATCTCTGGGTCGCCCGTCTCAGGGGTGATTTCTCACTAACCACTTAAACAGCAGCAGAGACGGGAGGCGTCATCTCCCCGCAGCGGACACAGTAGAGCAGGCTGGGCCGGAGTTTTTCCGCAGGGGACGACACCCTTGGCAACGAGCAGACTGAGGGGCGGCCCACGAGGAACTCAATGGTTTGTCGGGGGAAGCTCCCTGGTCTGCTACTAACTGAGGAGAACTGCTGGGCTCAGTCCCCGACAGTGTCACCGAAAAGGCCACCTTCTGAGATGGGAGCGTCGAGAAAGCGTTTTTAGCTTGACAACCTCTCGCACCTCCGCAAGGTAAGCCAGGGGGTGCTTCTGGACCACTGAGGTGGACATCGTCTGGCCGAGGGCCTGCGCCGTGACTTTGATCGCGGTTAGTCAACAAGCGCAGCTCAACCTTGGCTCAGAACTACCCTCATGCATAAAGAGTGCCTTGGCCTCACATGCAGGGTGGGTGTGGTCTGTGCACAGCCACCCCACCCAAGAGGGTAGTGAGAGAGGAAAAAACTTTATGCATATTTTGGCACTTTTGGCGTTCCATATGTATGGCACCAATACAGCTCCATACTGCCAAGTTTTCCATCCACATCCGGAACACCCGGGAAAGCATAAACTCTGAATCTGAGTCAGCATAAGCACACACCATTACAGTGGGCAGCGTCACCCTCATTTCCAGAGCATAACAGCACTCTCTCCAATGCTGCAATCGACATCTGACCCTCAGCTGGAGCTCTGAATGAAATGCTAGGTTCCCCTGTGAGAAGGACCAGCAATCCAATCCAGAAACTGCACAGCTTGCAATGCACTAGAGGGAGGGGCCCTAGGGGGTTGGTTCCCCGAAGGAACCCCTCAACCCACCCAAGCCATTTCACCAAAGTAGACCTCTTCTGGTGCACCAGAGAGGGCTCTACAATGGAGATTAGGCAAGGAGACCGTGCATCTAGAGTGCCGAGCGAGCGCTGGGTTGCCGTGACAACCCGCGCTGCAGCCAGACAGCTCGACGGCACACGACACGCAGTGGAGCGAGAGGTTTGCTCTCGCTGATCTCCACGGTCTCCCAGAGTGTCGGGCAGACCCGAAGGAACCACTGAGGGGTTCCTTCGGTGCTTTTACACACAAGCGGCAGCTGGCCAACAACAGAGGGGACTCAAGCTTCCCGGAGAAAGAAGAGTCACGACCGGCGTGTCAATGTGATCATGTTCTCATACGAAAACATGAACCACCCATCGTTTCAGCACGCGCCCAGACATGTGAAACAGTGATCGTGGCCGTCAGTGAGGACAGGAAACGACCGCATCCAGAAACACACAAATAGAATGTCATCTTTAAAAAGACGCAAGCTCTACTTGTGTAAGCTCTTTTAGGGACTTTACTCTTTTAAAAGTGCTGAAGCACNGTACCACTTGGCTGTCACCCGGCCCAAACTCTATGCACGATTCGTCGACCGAAAATGCCTGCAGGTCCCCTACCCTCTTGATGGAGGCCAATGCAACCAGCAGCAAAGTCTTCATAGACAGAATCTTTAAGTCTGCTGACTGCAAGGGCTCAAAGGGAGCATTCTGGATTGCTCTCAGCACCAGAGCAAGGTCCCAAGAAGGTATGGAGGGGGGTCGAGGAGGATTTAACCGTCTCGCCCCCCAAAGAAACCTGATGACCAGTTCGTGCTTACCAACGGACTTGCCATCTATGTGGTCGTGATATGCGGAAATAGCAGCAGCATGAACTTTGATGCTGCTGTGCTGTACGCCCGCACTTGGAAAAAAAGAGAAGTTCAACCAAAAAGCTTGACTCGTCTTCTAGCAGACACTTGCTTGCAGAGAACAGGAACAAACACCGTTCGGCTCCTCAGCGAACAGCTGAAGATGCAACGCACCTGCTGCTCAATAAATACCCGCGCTGCGAGGCGAGCAGCTGATGCATATGATTGCATGCCAATGTGCATTGGCTCGTTTTAGTTACACTCGAAATAGATTGGCCTCTCTAGCGAGATTCCTATTCGTCAGTCTGTCCAACATGCGTCGAACGTGACCAACTGAATGGGAATGATGCTTTCAACCATGTCTTTGTAAAAACCAGTACATCTGCATCAGTCATATCCGCCCAAATTCTTAAAAAGTCAATTTTATTGACCAAACTCCGCACATTCAAATGTAGGAACCTTAATCCCTTTGCAGATTTACACTCGTCGGGTGTTTGAAGTTGGATTACCTCAATGTAACAGCACAATACCTACAAAAAAGTCCCCGGGTGCAAAATCTGTAAACCCAACAGGAAGTGAGATATTTTGAATTTCTCTGCAAAATTTTTGCAGTCTTTGCTATTTCCAGACATTGTACTTTAACAAACTCCTCCTAGAGATTTTATCAGATTAACATCATATTTGGTCAGTCTAATCTAAAGGCCTTTGTGACATTAAAATGCAAAGTTCTTGAGTTTTCACTGAAGGGCATGTCCGTGGCGGCCTGACAAAATTCGATGTTTCGCCGTCAAACAGGAAGCTGTTCTAACTCAGGTATACAATATCTGATCTGCTCCAAACTTCACATGTTTGATAATAGTCCTGGCCTGAAGACATCTACATGGCAATATTCAGTAATAGTCATAGCGCCACCTGTTGGCAGCAGGAAGTGTGGCACGTCGACATGACTTTTTTTTACGCGCTTACATGCATGTCACCCACTATTCACTGTTTTCCTAAGGCCACCGGGTGGCGATGAGCCCAGGTGCGAGGACCCTTTCATCGCTGTTTGCAGCTTTAATTTTATGTGAATCTTTGTTGTATTGTATTTATTTGTTAGAGCTTATTTTATAGGCACAATAAGTAAGATTTTTGGATTAAAATATCCAAAAACCACTAGAACAGTGTTATATATTATGTTGACTTATATACTTACATTATCTCAGATGTTTCCAAGAATGTTTAAATCCAGAGAAATAAGCAATTTTAACCAGGACATGGACCATGTCCGTGCGTCGCCAATCAATCACATCATACCTGTGTTACCCTCGATTATAAACTGTACTATTGGAAGGTTGATATGTCACAACCACTAGCACCACTAGGAGAGAACGAGTTGTTATACGGGCTCTCTCACTTGCATTTTTTGCTTGTAAACTCATCTCAGAATGAGGTTTTTTGTTTTAATAATGGATAATTACTCAGATGGTTGCCTTTTTGAACGATTCATTTTGTTAATAATGTTTCTCAGTTATGACTTCAAGCTGTCAGAACACCTCCCCCATTAGGAATGCTCTGATAGATCGGCCGCAGATTTGTATCAGCAGATCATCACCATAACTGATCGCAATTTGATTACGTTAATCAAGCGATGATGTCAAACTTAAGCACCAAAGCCATTTCATCAGCAGCGAGGTCTCAAAAAAAAAACGAAACAGAACTCATTTAAGTATGTGCACATGCTCTGAGAAATGGTTTCTGAGCTTACACAACAGAAATGCATGCACATAAAGCCACTGTTAACATAGCTCGTGAATACTGAATCGAGATATTTTTGGCGCCTATTGGGCTTGAGCGGTCAAATACACATCTGTGTCAAAATGCCCATCTTCGCATGTTTCCTAGTAAACAGTTTTGTCTTAAGTTAACGTGGTTGAGAAAAAAAACGCATGTGTATCAGCATATAAGATCCATGAATTCGTTGTTAAAGTGACAGCAGCCAAATAAAGCTGCTGCCGTCTTTGCCATTAATGTTAATCAAATAATCTGTCATTGCTTTTGACTGAATCACTTTTGTAATTTTATTAAGAATACATTTATTTAATTTACACAGTGAAGACTAATCAGTGTTTTTTGTACATTTGATACAATTTATGTAGTATGGAGCCCATCTATTTCTAGTGCTTGAAGTTTAGTGCTCCATGCATGAGTGTTGATAGTGAGTGACTATGGAGTACAGCCGCACACGTTTTGGATGAAAAGAGGAATAGACTGTCTCCCCAAAACTCAGAAAAGCTCAAATTTATAAAGAAAAGCCTACTCAAGTAGGAAGGAGCCAAAGGAAACAAATACTCAGAAACTTGACAATCACTTGCTTAATAATATAATCATTTTTGTATCAGACCACTCCATTTTGTTTATTTAGGAGTTTCAATGTTTCTATTTGTTTTTGTCCAGAGTTTGGGCATGGCCACTTATCACCCTTAGATTTATAGCAACACAGTGGAACAGATAGGAGTAAATGATTAGAAGATCTGAGAGCTCTAGCAGGAGAGTATGGTTGAAGAAAGTCGCTAATATATTTTTGTGCATGGCCAGACAAGGCCTTGTATGCAAACAAGATCATTTTAAAATCAACCCTGAATTTAATTGAAAGCCAATGGAGGGATGCTAGTATAGGAGAAACATGGTCCTTCTTTTTAGATTCACTCAAAAGCCGGCAGCCACGTTTTAGGGGGCTTTCACACTGGCAGTTTAGTTCAAATGGGGCACGGTTCTCATGAAAAATTGGTAATGTGAAAGCTGTCATGCAGGAGGAGGTGGTCCAAGTTCGGTTGCTCTGGAAATGTGGCGTGATTAGCTTGAATATGAAAGCTACTCGGACTCGGGTGCGCACTTGTTCAGGAAGTAAAGTAACCTGTGCACCGGGAACAATCACGCTCAGACTCAGACCTAGACCGCAGCAAACGTGCCAAATGTGAAAGCCCCCTCAGACAACTTGCAATTGATAATGTAGATTGAGAATTACAAGAATAAAGAGAATTAAAGTAATCCAACTGTTTGACAACTGCATGGATCACTAATCTTTGCTTTAAGTTAGATGTTTTAATTTTGAAATAGATCACAGTTTGAAAAAAAAGCTTCCCTTAATAAAAGCACTAATCTGTTTATCAAAAAATAGTGAACAGTCAAAGATCACTCCAATGTTTTTAATTTGTTTCCGTGCATTGGTTGAAAGTGGACCTAATTGGGCTTCCAGAACAGGGGAAGCCTGTTTTTAAACTGTTTTGTTCTCATTAAGCTGCAAAAAATTATTTGCCATACAACTCTTAATATCGTTAATGAACTTCAACAAGACATCAAATGAAAAGGTAGTGCCAGGCCTTACTGGAAGTTAAAACTGGGAATTGTCAGCATAACAAGGGAAGTTCCTTTGGGCTACATAACAAATTAAATAATTACTTGTAAAAATGCAATTGCAGAGTTAGATAAATAAAGAAAAGATAAATATATCCAGCGATATGCATATTTATTTATTCATTCAAGGGGACCTATTATGCCCCTTTTCACAAGATGAAATATAAGTATCTGGTGTCCCCAGAAAGTGTCTGTGAAGTTTCAGCTAAAAATACCCCACATATAATTTATTATAGCTTATCAAATTTGCCCCCTATCTGGGTGTGAGCAAAAACATGCTGTTTTTGTGTGTGTCCCTTTAAATGCACATGAGCTGCCCTAGTGAAAAAAAAGTATGCTAAGTATACTTGCAGCAAGACTAATTATTAGTATATTTTAAGTGTGTTAATGATTAGTTAACTTAAAGTGTGCTATTTTGAAACAACTAATTTTGTACTAAGTATATTTTAGTTGTAATTAAGTTGTATAAAAACACAACTTTAAGTATATTTAGTGTACATTTCGTGTACTTTTGTGTGCTAAATTGGACCAACTTCAAGTATACTTAGTACACTTTAAGTATATGCCTGTGTAGGGACTAATTACATGCTTGATTAGTGATATTAAAGTGTACTTAATTTGTGTTATAAGTATACTTTATTTGTGTTATAAGTATATTTTATTTGTGTTATAAATATACTTTATTTGGTATAAGTACACTTTATTTGTGATTTAAGTAAATTACAAAATAATTGCAAGTGTCTTCCGAACACACAAGCAATATACAATGAATATAATATTTTACAGGTATTAGTATATACTGTGTGCTCAATACCTTTGGCTTATTCCAAATACTAAAAATTACACACTTTGCAGTCAATAACAATACACTTTGTTATTACTTATACTTTGTATAATATAGTCAACATTTGAAGCGTATCAAAACCTTTAATCAAAGTTGTCCTAAAACCTTCTTCTTAGGACAACTTTGCTGAACTTTTTTGATCCACTTTAAAAGTTGACTACTGTACTTTGAATTACATAATCTCAAACAATACAGTATTATAATTGTGCTACTATTTAAGTACAGTTTAACAAATTACTCATTTGTTGACATGACATTTTCCCAAAGTTAAATGCATTTGTTTTCAAGGCCATTAAAATAAATAAAATGTAACAACATCACTAATGAAGAGACATATTTCATTAACAAATCCAATGGTTTTTATTTAAACTTAACATAGATTCGGCAAAACTCAGCCTACCTTTTTCATTAAAGGGGTCATGGACTGCATTGTTTTATTGTTTTATAATGTTTCCTAGGGTGCACATAATGTTAGTACGCTTTTTACACCCAAAATTGTCATAATTTATAAATAAAAGGCATTTTTCCTACCCTGATTTTGGCCCTCTGGTTTGAACGCTCTGTTTTAAGGGGCGTGTCTGCTGTGAGACTTCAGTGTAAACGCCCACGTTGTGATTGGCTGACATCTTTTCATTTGAAATAACCAAGTATTACTCTCTCTTTTAGCGCGTTTTTACTATTACAGCTCTCAAGGTTAACTAATCGTGAAAAGTGTTGCATTACATTTAGATCTATGGCATTATATTTAGATAGTGGCATGAAAGGTTGCAGAAATGAACACTGTGTAGCCGATCACAGACATGTTGAGCGCATGAAAGCAGTGATCTCGTCATTGCAACTCAATTTCTGTAAACTAACAAATGCTTTCATCTTCACTAACAGTGCAAACGCGATATAACTAAAAGATTTGTTGAATAAAACGGGAGTTTTGCGCATCAGTCACTGATAAACTCGGGCTGTTTGATTGACAGCTTCAGTGCGCGCTGCTCCAACGATTGCAAAGGGAGCTTTCTTTGATCGCTTTCTTTATATAATTTAATCACCGTTAAATAACAGATTATTTTCATCCTACTGACAGAAACAACGCAAGTTGACGTTTAGTCACGGGTTTGATTTATTGACACACAGACAAAGAACATCTAAATGTATGAATCATTACATATCAGATCAGGCATTAGAATTAACAGTTACTTACATGCTGTCGAGTCCAGGCACTGCACAATATTTTGTAATCCTCAACGGCATGTTTATTGCTTGGTATGAAGCACGGGTGTTCAGCACCACGTAGGCCTATGTTACTTAGGCTACCTATTCTATTGCATGTCATGCGCGAATCAGTGGGCAGGGCTAACAGGCAGTGATGAAGTAGTCGTTGATCTTCTTCTGCAGAGGCGGTGCTTGCTGCCCTTTAACGTCGTAGATCCCCACTTTGTAAATCCTGTCGTTTGCTGGGCCTGGTGTCAATTAAAGCTTTTGTTGGACTAACTAGGAAGTTTCCAGCTCTAAAACGTACAGGATATTCTTAAAGTATGATGACCTCTTATATGTCAAAAGGGTTCTCAATTCCTTTAAAGAAAAAAAAATTATTGGACGAATGGTGACCCTCGATCTATATACAAATACAAATTACACATTATATTCCATTTTCTGATGAGCTTCTCATTATTGTGTCTGATGGCCGCTTACACAGTGACCACATAAACTCGGGAAGAACAGCATCTGTTAACAGAATATACCAAAGATATAAGGTCAGACAGCATGTTCAACTTTTTATTCAAGTTTACAATAGTCTGTCTAAATCCTACATTGAACCAATACTATTTTTGAACAGTAAATGAGGATTAGCAGCAGGGAACTGTATCAGTATGGCATGTCGATATTGTTTTCGGGACATAGTCAAGCATACAACCCTTTCTGAATTAATATTGTACAGAATACGGGCCGATTTGACCAATCATATGAGCGGGGCGTTTTGATGCTGCATACAAACCGGGTGTGCCTCATACGTCCTGAAAAGTGAAGCTGCGGGCTCTTTGATCGCCCCCTGGTGGCTGGATGCAGTACAGGTCATAAACCCTGCCCTCTCCATGCAGACGAACGAGACTTGAGTCAAAACATAAAAATAAATTATGCTTCAAATAAAATTTTCCAAAAGATGGTTTTGGTCATTTAAGGTAGTTGTTATCGCGCTGATATATATTCAATTGTTCGTTTTTGTGATAAGTTTGATTTTAGCTAGCAATTTGATGCTATAGAAACGGGGCGTGTCGGTATGATTGACAGTTTTGACTGACAGCTTCTCTGAGGACTGTCGGAGCTTCGAGGGGAGATTGAAGATATATAACTAACAATTAATTTTCAATTTCTGTGTTATTTCACACCGACAAAAGGAGTTGTTCAGCAGTAAACTGTACTGACAGCCTACAGGATCTGACGGATCAATGAACTTTTTTCGGCAACATTAAATGTGGGATTTATAAGCTAATTAATAAACGTTATTAGTTAAGATAACACACTTAACTTTAGCCATGTCGGGAAAAAGCAGGTGATCGTTATCTGGCAGTTACTAATTATTTTTATGGGTATAAAATAATAATTAGCAGGACAAAACTAATGATAGCCTACTCTAATTACAGCAATCGATCTCCTGTAACGTTAGTTTAACTTTATTTAAAATGGCAGGGCCGTTTCTGACATTTTAGAGTTGCTTCTAGTGGCATATTATATTGAGTTTATCTACTGAATTTGCTGTTTCAAAAATATTATTGCTCTAGAAACAGAATAGCCTATTATTTTATAGGTAGAATTTTAAATTGTGTATAATTTATATAGTCTATTTAAAATACATCAATGATGACGCAGTCGTCTGGTACCGTTTGATACCGCGACTCCGCCTCCGGGCTCCACTGACGATTTCTTATGCCCAGGCTCCAAACTGACGTTTTTGGAGCCTGGAACGTTTTGGAACGTGTCAGCGCCCATCGCCGTACGTTTTACATTCAGTTCATTACAATGGAAGGACGCGACGTCCATCTTTTTTTACAGTCTATGATACAAACATGTGCCATAAACCACCACACACGAACTCAAAAAGGAGATATTAAGCCGAAATCTCACTCTCCGTTTGTTAAAGCAAGAAAAAAAAAAGTTTGTTAACTGGTAGACTACAACTTACCTCCAAATAGCAGGACTTTTCTCCGGTTCTTTCAGGATCGCGTAGGCCATTAAATTCCTAACAGGTTGTCATCGCCATCAAGATCAGTCTGCGATGTCACTTGATTGAACTGGTCAGAATTCCCAAGATTGAGCGATGTATTGCTCTTTCAGTGTTTTATTAAATAAATTATACATTGCGACAATATAATTCACCTGAGTGACTGAGCGAGGGGGATTTAGACGAGGACCGTGACATCAGCAGCTCTGATTGGCTGAAGGCAGTGAGCAACAAAATCTGATCGGTCACAGACTAAGTTGAAGAGACATTTGAATTCCGATAAGTCTCAAGTTCAACCACTCAACACATATTTTTTTTCACATGTAACGTTACTTGTGCTGCTGGTGTGTTGTTCAGTATAGATTTGTGTGTACGATTGTAAAATGATTCTGCCAGTGTAAACTATTGGTATTAAACATATTTACTCATATTTGGAAATTGTAGGCTACACTGCATATATAAAAAAATGGGCTTTTAATGCATTAGTCATACTGAAATAAATAATAAAGTACAAGTAATAAAATTAATTCCAAGGATGAATAAGTAAACTTAAAAAATATACTCAAATTTAACTTTAAATACACTACAACGTCAGGATATTAAATAATGTATTTTTTAAATATACTTTCAGTGCATTGTTACAATGATCATTTTCAGCACACAGTTAAAATTTACCTCAAATATATTTTTATAAAGTGCAAATAAATACACTTTTAAAAAATAAACTGAACTTACACTTCAAGTATATTTTTCTAAAATATATTTTTTAGAAAATATATACTAAAGTACAATTATTTTAAAGTGTGTTAATTTTATTGTGAAAATATGATGCTAATATACTTTTTATATATTTAATGATAGTACATTTTTTGTTAGTATATTTGCAGTGTACTATAGAAAAAGGGAATATATTTAAAATACAATAAAGTATAAATTTTTTTCACTAGGGTGCTGCTCCCTGCCCGCTTTCCAAAAGAGGGTGGAGCTTGACCAGCTCACGTTTCTGTTGCTCAACAACAACAAAGCTGGACATGCAGCCAAAATGATGATTCCCTTTCATGGGAACTGTCGACGCTGCGTCATTACGCATTGGGAACGCCTCTGCGTGATTGCGTCGTGAAGCACTCTTGAATCGAACCAATAACGTGACAAGACGTCAGAAGCGGGTGACGTCACGGACCAGGGCCCTCATTTATCAATGGTGCGTACGGACAGATTTGTGCGTAGGGAGTGCGTAAGAACAGTTTCACGCAAAGTGTGGGATTCACCAACTTGTACTTATACGTAGAAATGTGTGTAAATATAAGCACACCTCTGAGCATGCTTACGCAGATAATCTAGTGGTAGAATAGTGACACTACACACAAAAATCATTTTAGAGTGTCACAGTATGCATTAAGCAATCCACATGTCCTGTGTTTCCTTTAATTATAAAACACTTAATTTATCAATTGTCTAGTTTTACACACAGTGCGTAATTGGTGTCACTGTAAAAAAAAAAATAATAATTATGGTTAAGTAATACAGAAAAACAAAAAAACAAAAAAATAAATGCAAGTTATTTAGTAGTACTCAATTTAAGCTTGTAGAAATTAAAGTGTAAATATCAACATTATAAAATTAAGTAAAACTACTCAACTTTTCTGATACTGGTGTTCCCATCATGCACTGGGCCTTGAATAATTAATTAGGTCAATTTTTTGCTGTTTTCCAGCTGTTTTTACACTGTTTTATCATTGCTTTTGTGGTTAGGTTTAGTAACTTAACATTTTGTGACATTTGGAGCTCATTTTCTACTCAAAATGCCACAATCACACTCAAACATGTTCCATCGAATGTTACCGTCATTGTGTGTTGTGTACCAAGTATTGACGTCTCTGTGTTCAACTATAGCATTACTAATAATATGTAGATATGATGTTTACACTATATCTTTCATATTACCTGCTTAAATGTAAAGTAAAAGCATACACATCAACAGCATGGTTTCATTCAGTGTTATATTGTTTGTGTAAAATGTATTGCAAAAGAGTTTTAAACTAAATAGAAATTACTAAACTTTTTACTGATAAAGTTAAAATTACTTATAATTTTACTTATCTTAGCCAAGTAGAGTAACTTAAATCCATATTTGAAATTTACTTAAATAGTTTATGTGTGCAAAAACTTAAGTAAAAATTAAGTAAACTTTATCTTTATTTTATTTTATTTTATCTTGCATTGTTGGAAGACTTTGCAAACAATGTCCTCCAGAGAGCATGTTTTACAAGATCATGCTGATCTGCTTGGCAAGAGCTCTCTTTGCTATTATTGCGGTGAGGAAAAAACACAATCACGTGACTTTTAAAGGGAAGTGTTGTCACCATATATGGTTCATTGGAGGCGTTTCCGAATGCTAATGACCATGAACGTGAACGAGCATGGTACTTACGCACATGTGGGATTTATCAACAATGATTGCTTACTCATGTGTGTAAGAACTGCATGCGCACGTTTGATAAATACGGATTTTCTTGTACTTAGGCACATTCTAAATTTCATTCGTTGGACAAAATATAGAACCTTTTCTACGCACTGTTGATAAATGAGGGCCCAGGAAACTATAAAGCATACCCAGAACAAAGAACACTAGCTTCTGTTGTCTTCAGCAAGCGCTCTGTGTTATCGTGTGTCTTATTTGGTGTTGTCTGTCTTATTACATATAAACAAGTCACGATCTCTTTGTCTGAGGACAAGAGTATCTCACACCACTCCATATATATATATATATATAAAAAAGACACGTATTATGGCGAAAAACCGCAGTTGAATGGGAGTTGAGCAAGCCCAGGCAGCTCTCGAGGGAGCTGTCTGTGGTGAAAAACTCACTCTCAGGGCACTAGTGTTCTCTGCGGATCGGGTCCCGCTTCTGCTGAGGCAGAGCGGCGACTCCATTCGTGGGGTTCACAAATGGATCTGACAGAGGGATTAGAGATGGGCGCCGCCCTTTCTCTGCCCTTACCTGCCAGGTCAGTGCCGTTTCCCAGGTGGAAGCACGCTCTGCGGTTTCTTCCCCTGGGTTGAGGCACCGGTACTTCACATGTCCAGCTCTGAGGAGGTGGATATTGTGATATCGATCTGAGGACTCGCCACCTCACACACATTTCGTGTTTCAAAATCACACGTTTATTATTCTAACATCAAAACAAATCAATAGTGGGGCAGTCGTGGCCTAATGGATAGAGAGTCGGACTTGTAACCCAAAGGTCATGGGTTCGAGTCTCAGGTCCGGCAGGGATTGTCGGTGAGGGGAGTGAATGTCCAGCGCTCTCCCCACCCTCAATAACACGACTGAGGTGAGACCCTTGAGCAAGGCACCGTACCCCCAACTGCTCCCCGGGCGCTGCAGCAATGGCTGCCCACTGCTCCGGGTGTGTGTTCACGGTGTGTGTGTTCACTGCTGTGTGTGTGCACTTGGATGGGTTAAATGCAGAGCACAAATTCCGAGTATGGGTCACCATACTTGGCCACATGTCACTTCACTCACTCACTCAATAGTGAACAGCAGTTTGAATCGCGTTCCTCCCTGTGCTACACTACAAAGCGAGTGGGGATACACATGATTTATGTGTTGTTTGCTGGGAGTGGAGCATGCACGTCAGCTCACAGCTGACAGTGTTCATTCATAAAAATGTCCCGAAGTGTAAAGAGAAGTATGCACTAGCGGGAGTTTTTTAGCTCTACTCCTGTTGGCTTTATTCTCGAGGGAATAAAAGTCTAACGCAAGGCTCGGATCTCGCGCTTGCCGAGGCAGCGTGTGGATTGAGTCTTCAATAAAGAATANATATATATATATAATGTATTTATATTTGGAGGGAACTGAGCAGACGGGAGTTTCCCTTTCTCAATTTCCCTAGAATCTCTTGTGAACTATTACGAGCTATAATTCTTTTTGTATTCTAATATATTCAGCCTGTCATTCAAAAAAAGATGGCTGCATTTAATTTGAGGATTAAATGAAATATTGAATACATTAAATTCCGAGGAATTTAAAAGAAAAGAAAGGAGACCGGTCTGCCAACCCTGCCACCTCGTGTGCTTCAGGGCACAGCGGTTTCCAGTGTTCCTCCAAGAAGAGGAGGTTTGTAGAGCGGTCAGTTCAGATGTTCCCTGCCGGTTCGCCGTTTTAGGGCACTGGTCTGACTGTTCATCCAAAGAAAGTGTCGCCACCCGTGCTCCCCCGCAGAAAGCTTGGGGACAGGGAGAGGCGACACAGCTGAAGTCTTTGTGGGGTAAGACAAATCTGCGGACTGTTATTATTACCAAGAAGGCTTCGAAGAGGTCCTGACCCCAGTGGTGCGGGACATTGGAGGGCAGCCCCCTCCGGAGAGGGTCGGGTATTAAAATAGGCCGTTCTGCTAACCCTGCCACCCAGTGTGCTTCAGGGCGCAGAGGTCTCCACCGACCCTCTGAGGAGGGCCGGTCATCACTTGAATCGGCTGTTCCTTGCCGGTTCGCCACTTCAGGGCGCCGAGTCAAGTGCTCAAAAAACACCAGAGGCCAGTCTCGAGAGACTAGTTCCCTTAGTAAATTTTCTGGCAGAATGGAAACTTCTCGCAAATATTTCAAAATGGGTGCTGCTCACAATAGAAAAGGGTTACAAAATTCAGGGTCTCGCCCGCCCCAGTTCAATGGGGTCCTTCCCACAGTGGTGGCCCCCAAGCAGTCTCTGGTAATGGAACAGGAGGTTATGACGCTTTTGCAAAAAGGAGCTATAGAAAGGGTTTCTCCTCCTAGCAAGCTGTCAAGGTTTTACAGCCGATACTTCATTGTTCCAAAGAAGGATGGAGGGTTGCGTCCGATCATAGATTTACGTGTGCTAAATCGATCTGTGCAAAAGCTCAAGATGCTAACACTCAAACAGATTATCCCACAAATCAGGTCCGAGGACTGGTTTGTGGCGATAGACCTGAAAGACGCTTACGTTCATGAATCCATATATCCTCAACACAGGAAGTTCCTCAGGTTTGCTTTCGGGGGCGAAGCTTACCAGTACAGGGTTCTTCCCTTCGGCCTAGCATTATCACCCCGCACATTTACGAAGTGCGTGGATGCAGCTCTGGCTCCATTGAGACTCCAGGGCATCCGCGTACTAAACTATATCGACGACTGGTTGATTATAGCTCAAACAGAACATCTGGCAGTTCAACATCGAGATGTTGTTCTGTCACACATGAAGAGGCTAGGGCTGAGGCTCAATGCCAAAAAAAGTGTGCTTGTTCCGGCTCAAATTACCAACTACTTAGGGGTAGTTTGGGACTCCACCATGATGCAGGCACATCTGTCTCCTGCTCGTGTGAGTTCCATTCTCAATGCCGTGAATGGGGTGAAACTAGACCAGTCACTCAGTGTCAAACAGTTTCAGAGACTGTTGGGTCTCATGGCAGCTGCGTCCAACGTGATACCTTTTGGCCTGCTGCACATGAGACCCTTGCAGTGGTGGCTCAGGACCAAGGGGTTTTCTCAGAGGGGAAATCCTTTTTGCACGATCAAAGTCACGCGGCGATGCCTTCGTGCTCTGGTCATGTGGAAAAAGCCTTGGTTCCTGTCCCAAGGACCTGTGTTGGGAGCTCCTTGTCGTCGAGTAATGCTTACGACGGACGCTTCCCTCACGGGCTGGGGGGCGATCATGAGTGGTTTCTCAGCTAAGGGTCTCTGGGAGGACCATCAGCATTCCTGGCACATAAATTCACACAGCATTCTCCCAACTGAGGTTGTGGAGACCATACTCCACTCCAGAGCTCCCTCCACGAGGAAGCTGTATGCATACAAATGGAAATTATTTTCTACTTGGTGTAGACAACGTAACGTGGACCCTGTCCACTCTTCTATTAGCCTAGTGCTACAATTTCTCCAAGACAAGTTCTCGGATGGTTTATCCCCTTCAACCTTGAAGGTTTATGTTGCGGCCATATCGGCCTATCATATCCTCTGGGGGATTCCTCGGTAGGTCGAGACCCCCTTGCTATACGCTTCCTTCGTGGTACTTTGAGGCTGAGGCCTGTTGTTCGTACAAGAACTCCGGCCTGGGACTTGGCCGTGGTACTAGAAGGGTTAGCTGAGGCTTCCTTTGAACCCACTAGAAGAGGTTTCTGAGAAATTCCTCACTCTAAAAACAGCATTTCTACTGTCTATCTCATCTCTCAAGAGAATAGGAGATCTTCAAGCACTTTCGGTTGCTCCTTCATGTTTAGAATTTGCGCCTGGTATGGTAAAGGCTTTTCTTCACACTAGACCTGGCTATGTGCCAAAGGTCCCCACCAATGTCCCAGGGCCTATTGTACTTCAGGCTTTCTGTCCTCCTCCTTTTTTAAATTTGGATCAGGAGCAAGTGGGTGGTTGAGGCCATCTCACTTGCTTATGAAGCGGCCGGACATCCATCTCCTTTAGCTGTCCGTGCCCATTCTACCAGGGGTATGGTGGCCTCAAAGGCTCTGTCGGGAGTTTCCATCCGCGACATATGTGATGCGGCTGGGTGGTCCTCACAGCATACATTTATTAGGTTTTATAACCTTGATGGTAGCTCCACTCCAGGGTCAGCTGTGCTGTCTCAAAGATAACAGACAGATACTTGGTACTACAGCGTAGTTGGGACAGCGTTCCCAATGCGTAATGATGCAGCGTCGACTGTTCCCATGAAAGGGAACGTCTAAGGTTACGTATGTAACCCTGGTTCCCTGAATAGGGAACGAGACGCTGCGTCACTTTGCCGTACCCCCGGCGTACCTGTGAGCGTCTTGCTTCAGCCATAATCCAGAAGCTAGCATTCTTTGTTCTGGGTATGCTTTATAGTTTCCTGGTCCGTGACGTCACCCTTTTCTTACGTCTCGTCACTTTACTGGTTAGATTCACGAGTGCTTCACGACGCAATCCCGCAGAGTCGTTCCCAAGGGGTAATGACGCAGCGTCTCGTTCCCTATTCAGGGAACCAGGGTTACATACGTAACCTGAGATGTTTTGAGTAGTAGTGTTAAGCCTAACATTGTTCAAATTGGATTTGGACACTGATGGAGAGACTCAGGAAGAAGTTACAACTTTTAGAATGCAACTGGAGGTTTCTGAATGGTTAGTGGATAAATATATGTAATTGCTGTGGAGTTGATTCAACTTATCGACTAGCATGTGCCACCATGTTAATCTTTTGTGCAAAACCCGTATGGACACCCACTAGATATAGCATACCTGTTTGCCAAACAGAGCCATACACACCAGGCTTTATGATTGCTATCAAATGCTGTGAATGGTCTAATATTTTTTTCCAAAATATCGCTCGGACAGAAACGCTCCTTTTTTAACAATCAAGCTTGCCAGGGTCAACTTGCAGACTATGCAAGCTTACGAGACTGTAAATAGTGTTCTGTGCTCGTCTGTGCAGCCAACGACAGAACAGTTAACATGCTTTGCTCTAATTTTTGCCATGGCGTTAGAACTGGTACACATTTTTTGCTTGCGAAAACAAAATGATGGTGCCGTGGGTGGAAACGTGCAGATTAAGGGGCAGTAACATTAAAATAAGATCCCCTTTCTGTCACTAGGGAAACAAAATCTGAGTGGCTTGTTTTTTCACATGCTTGCAGAGAAAGGCTTGCCAAAACAAAGTTACTGGGTTGTCCTTTTTTCATGTTTTCTAGGATGGTAGATGCACTGGTGACCTGATTATAGTACTTAAACATGGAAAAAGTCTGATTTTCATGATATCCCTTTAAGGCTAGAGCACCCGATTTGAGTTTGGAACTGGGCCTGGGCTCGGTAACCAATTATCTGCATTTTCTGTTTATTCAATAAAGACTGTTTTAACAATCTCCATTTCTAAGTCCTCATTAACCAACACGACACAAATAGTCAGGTCCGTTAAAATTATTGCAGTGGGCTGCAGAAAGCTTGCATGATTGGTTGTGTGGGCCGAGAGTTGAAAAAGGTTGGGAACCACTGGTGTAATCAATTAAATGCAATTATTAAACCATATACCAATAAATATTAAGTGTCTTTATCATATCTGATATTTTATTAAATTGTAGGGCTTTTTTGTTCATTTTATGGAGAGCTTTAATCAGACAAATAAGAGACTTTTAAATACAACTCTTCATTTTTATTATACAAATGTGTCATTAAATGTGTACAAATTTATCAAATTGCACCGAGATCAGATAAAAATCATATAAATGCACATACAGTGGCATGAAAATGTATGTGAACCCCTTGCAGAATCTGTGAAAATGAGAATTATTTTAATAAAATAAGAGGGATAATAAAAAATGCATGTTATTTTTTGTTTAGTACTGTCCTGAGTAAGATATTTTACATAAAAGATGTTTGCATTTAGTTCACAAGACAAAACAATAGCTGAATTTATTAAAATAACCCCATTCATAAGTATGTGAACCATTGATTCTCAATACTGCGTGTGGTTACCTGATGATCCACGACTGTTTTTATGTTTTGTGATGGTTGTTCGTGAGTCTCTTGTTTGTCCTGAGCAGTTAAACTGAGCTCTGTTCTTCAGAAAATTCCTCCAGGTCCTGCAGATTCATCAGTTTTCAAGCATTTTTGCATATTTGAACCCTTTCCAGCAGTGGCTGTAGGATTTTGAGATTCATCTTTTCACACTGAGGACAATTGAGGGACTCAAACTCAACTATTAAAAAAGGTTCAAACATTCACTGATGCTCCAGATGGAAACACAATGCATTAAGAGCCGAGGGGTGAAAACTTTTGAATTCAAATATCAAGGTAAATTGTACTTAATTTTTCTGCCGGGAAACATGCAATTATCTTCTGTTGGTTCCGAAGGGCAGTATTAAATGAAAAACAATGATATTTAAACAAAACAAGAAAAATTGTGACATTTTCATCCTGTTCAAAAGTTTTCACACCCCGACTCTTAATGCATTGTGTTTCCTTCTGGAGCATCAGTGAATGTTTGAACCTTTTTTAATAGTTGTGTTTGAGTCCCTCAGTTGTCCTCAGTATGAAAACACAGATCTAAAAATCCTACAGCCACTGCTGGAAAGGGTTCAAATATGCAAAAATGCTTGAAAACTGATGAATCTGCAGGACCTGGAGGAATTTTCTGAAGAACAGAGCTCAGTTTAACTGCTCAGGACAAACAAGAGACTCATGAACAACCATCACAAAACAAAAAAAACAGTCGTGGATCATCAGGTAACCACACACAGTATTGAGAATCAATGGTTCACATACTTATGAATGGGGTTATTTTAATAAATTCAGCTATTGTTTTGTCTTGTGAACTAAATGCAAACATCTTTTATGTAAAATATTCTACTCAGGACAGTACTAAACAAAAAATAACATGCATTTTTTTATTATCCCTCTTATTTTATTAAAATAATTCTCATTTTCACAGATTCTGCTAGGGGTTCACATACTTTTTCATGCCACTGTATATAAATTTTTTTCCATTGCTATGGTCACTATGTCAATCTTTGCAATTCCGCGAGTGAATTCCGCATTTGCAGTGTGTATGTGGCCGTTAATCAATGTCTACACTACACAATAAATCACTTTATATCGTCTCTACACTTTGTTAAAATGAGAGGATTCGCACACTAACATAACTTAGCACTGAACAAAAACTCTGGCGTTTTGAGCGTTGAGTGGATTCTGACCAACTTAAACACCTCTGCTTTGCCATTTTGTTTAAGATATCAACAAATATGTCTGTATTTAGTTACATTGCTCAACACTGCAAAAGCACATTGTGAATAGAAACATTTGACGCTCTCCAGAGCGCAAACACAAATACGGACTGGAGCATTTGCCAAATGTGTTTTGCCAATATCCAATTATTACAGCTTCAAATGAGGGTGCTCTGGCTTCTCATTCTGGTAAAATAATGCATAAAGCTAAAAAATGTAAAGTAAAGCTAAAATAAGCTAAACAATGTAAAGCTTCATTTCAGCAACACAGAGCGGTAGCTGCTTGTTTTCCGCTCCCACACACGAAGCCTATTTCTATGTAGCCGCTACAGTATTTTCTTCGTTTAGCTTTATTTTTAGTCTTTTTGATGTCAGGCATTGCAGAAGATTTATCCTTACTTGTAAATGAAGAAACATCTGCATTTGTCCTTTTCAGCAACCTCGTTGATAACCATTAATCCATCTTTAAATCTGTTGTAGCCTACAGTAACTGTATGCAGCAAAAGTATGGTAGATAAATTGGTGGTTTATTCTTAACACAACCAATCAGTGAGCATGAATAGTGAATACACAGTAACCGTATAATACTTATTTTTTGCTGTCTTAAACACTTTTCTTACCAGCAGTGGTCACCAGCATGTGAAATTTCGAGTTCTTCAAAACAGTGAATAATTTTGCAAAGCAACTGGTTCAATTGATTCAAAGTTTCGAAAAGCTTTGTATCTCCCAACACTACCTCATAAATCAGTGCATTCAGGTCTGCCAATCCAATCAGTGCATGATGGCACATGATAAATGAATGCTATGCAGTGTTCAAGTGAGGTCGCTTAAATCAACCACCATAAAAGTTCCTTCCAAATCAACTGACCATAGCAGCAATCAAACACAAAAAGCGTTCGCTCAAACCGGAAATCAGCATGCTTGGTGTGCATTAAACAATTTTAATGCACATGTGGAGGTAAATAACCACCCGGTGTGGATATTTTATTTATTATTTAGGAAAGGAGAATATATAACATTTCAACCGATTCAAAATTCAACATAGTTCATGTTAATTCTGAAAGCAAGACTGATTGTTTTAATCAACTGACAACCCTAAAAAGTAATAATAATCTTTAATCTCATGGGTCTGTATGAAGACGTGTGCTGAATGCTATAGTGGCTGAAGTCATACTAAGTAGTGCGCAAAGGTCACACGTGCAGCATGTGGAGTTAGCTTGCTAGTGGCAACACTACATGTGAGATTTATTATTTATTTAAAAAAATAAGGAACTGGGCTGACAGTACACAGATAAAGTGTACTTTGTAAGTTATACATAATATGTTCTATTTAGAGTAACGAGTGTTGATGGGAAAGTGATAGGCTACATATGTTTTACTGAAATGTTTATAGAACTTTAAAAAATATTATGATGTTGTGTTATGACAAAAAAATAAAAAAAATACAAGAAAACAAATATTAATTATGCTTTTGGCTTTGTGTTTGCAAAGCCGGGGGGTTTTACCCCTCTTCTCTCTCTCTCTTTCTTTCTTTCTTTTTAATTTCTTCTTCTGCTCCGGGTGTGTGTTCACTGCTGTGTGTGTGCACTTGGATGGGTTAAATGCAGAGCACAAATTCCGAGTATGGGTCACCATACTTGGCCACATGTCACTTCACTTCACTTCACTTCTGGTCCTGTGTTTGGGTATTCCAATGGTGAGAATTCTTGGATTGAGGATTATCCTTGCCCTCTTGTACTGGTGCAGTATTCGGACTGGGGAGCCAACCCAAAATAATCTCTCTGATCTTCAATAAGATCGGAATACTTCATTGCTATCATCGACAGAGGGGCAGGACAAATAGTTTGAGTCATTAATATGGCTGGATCAATTCTATGTGTGGACTACTGGATTAGGACACCCATTACCTTTGGAACTAAAATGTTGTCAACATTTCATCTTCTGGAACAAAATCTAAAATGCAAGCCTTAGAGATGTGGATCACTTATTGGGTTTAAACAGGTGACAAAGAGATCTATATAGTCTTGAGATCTATACTGAACTCCCTTGTTGCTAGTTAGGTTGATTTGTAACAAACATGTTTTTATTATTATTATTGTTGTTGTTGTTGTTGTTGTTTTAACACTTTTCAAGTGTTCCTAAAGGAAAGAAACAAAGTCAGCGCTAGGAAAATAAATTTGGTTCTAGAATACAAATTTAACTTGTGGTGAACCAAGCTAATGAAAGAAAACTAGAGTGCAAATTATAGTGACTGTTAACTACAAGATGTGTGTGCCTGAATTAAATAGGATTACCTATAGAGGTTTAACTGAACTGAGTTGTATAAAGCATTGTGAGCATTAGTGAATATTACTTAATGGTAAACCGCAATACTTTGATCTAGTGACAGTGGTTATAGAGACAAATTGACAGTGAATATCTTAAGGAATAAGTTTATTGTTTGTTTATTTTTTTTATTTTTCATTCTTTTTTAAAGGTTTTACTATAAAATAAAATAGTAAGAAAGTATTTTTTATTTTTTTGTAAGTCTTGTTTATGTTTATTGTTATGTTGTTGGTTCCTTGTTCCTAAAGCTAGATTTGTCCTCTGAAATCTGGTCCTTTAAGCAAAGATTGTAGTACCCCATGGCTTTGCACAGTGGTGCAGCAGCTACTGCATCCACCATTAGGTGCTAAGGGAATGATGCTACTCAGTCAAGTCTGTACCCCCCTATTATAAACATGCAGCTTAAGAATGCACATTGTACAAAGAAACAAAAGAAATAACTATTATGTCATTTAAAAAAAATATTAGAACAAAATTTCATAAAGCTCCAATAATGTTGCTGGTGACAAGGCAGTAATAAGAATACATTTCTTACTATGATATATTTTAAATATTGTCTAAGCAAATCAGTTGTGTACCAGAATCATTTTGTGAAATTAAGTTCTTAATGCTTCCCAACCTTACTGTGCAGTTGTACTATAAGTGGTTGTTGCTAATTTTCTATATCTTAGTCATGACCATTGCTGTTCATTCTTTGCTTACACATTTTTTCCTCATTGTGTTATGTAACTTTTACATTTTGCCCTACAGTGTGATAAGCATAGATCTTCCTGGCCAGGGCACATACCAGATCTACATGATTCCTTACCATGATGCACAGTTTACCCGCCCATATGAGGGGGATGTGGAAGTGCAGGTGAACCAGCAGATGTATGTGGCAGTTGAGGTGGAAGGAGTGGATAGAAGTCAGATTGCAACAGTTCTTGACAACTGCTGGGCCACACCAGTTAATGATAGTGAATATCAAATTAGCTGGAATCTGATTAAAAGAGAGTAAGTAACTGACTTGAAATTTCTATGGTTAACTGACAAGATTTATTGTCATCTCAAAAAAATAATGAAATAAATCCTGTGAAATAATTTGAGAAGTAAATACATTCTATACGTGTGGTTTTATTGAATTGAATAAAAAAGGAAACAATGTTTCACTTGCTTCACAGATGACAGATAAATAATAAAAAAAAATTTTTGACTATTAAATAATTTTGCTTGCAATTTTGGATTGTGTGTTAAAGTGCACTGAAAGTGTTATAGGCTTTTATATAAGTATTTATTTACATGTTTTCTGCCTTTTCTAGATGTCCCAACCCTGAGGATGGAACAGTGGAAGTTCTACAGAATGGTATTGACACAACAAGCCGTTTCTCCTTCAGGATGTTCACCTTCACAGGAGCTTCTGATCACATCTTTCTGCACTGTAAGGTTCACCTCTGCCTAGTGCAGAATGGAAGATGTGCACAGGTAACATATTCAGTAATCGTAGCATTTTTTTTTTGTGATTGCATTGCTTTAACAGTAACCTCCAGATAAATTACTGTGTGAATATTATGATATCAAAGAAAACACAATTAAAATTACACTATAGAATTTGTTAGAGTAATGTTAAATGTCTGTCATCTTCAGTCATGCAACCCTGGACGTAGACACAGAAGGCGCAGATCTTTGGACTTCCATCACTCTGCAGCGATCACCATAGGTCTTTAAGGGAGCTGGACACCCTACTGGATTAATGAAAGATGAATGATGTCAAAGAGATAACTTTGTCCTTGTAGAGGAAGTGTTATTTAAAACAGTAAACCATACATTTTTTGAGGGTGGGGCTTTTATGACTGCATACAAGACATGAAATTGTATTAAATCAAATAAGTTTTTTTCTTTTCTTTTTACAGTGTTCATGATGTAATACAGTACTATATCCTTGAATAAACTTGGTTAGCTTTGAAATGAATTTTTGATTTTTTTCTAAACCTCAGAAAGCTTTACGTTTTTGTTCACGTAAATTACAATGTTATTAAATTATTTAAAAGATGTTATCCCTTCACAATGCCATGCACAAAAAAAAGTACACGTGCAGGTCTGTCTATCGAAATGAGTTAAAGACAGTTACAGAGTTGATTTCGAGTTCAGATAGTGGTGGTGGGGGACTTGAAACATGCAGAGTATATGGATATTCTCACAAGGCTGCCTCAGTGCAGAAGTCAGAAGTTCAATCCTAAAGCTCAGTGTTAATCATGCAAGAGATCAGCCTCTGCAGTGATTTGTGGAGGTATACAGCCAATGAGGATTCAGTATTGATCCAAAAACACTATTAAAAAAAAAAAAAAGAAAGAAAAAAAAAAGAGAGGTGGACAGAGGTAGTTTTTTTTTAAAAGAGTTTGTGTTTCTGGTCCTGTATGGATCCCATTGTTGTCTTTATCTACATATACAGTATCCGTATTCAGTAAAAATGTTGGTAACACTTTACTTGAAGCTTTTTAATGCATTAATTATGCTTTGTAATGCACCTTGTATGGTCTCATGAATAATTGTAACCACAGTTATAATACATTATAATACTAATCTATTAATTGAACACATCTTTAGAAAGTATAATATATTAAAACACATTACAAACAACCAATTTCAGATGTAACAAAGAATCTGCAAATATTATAATGCATTTTAACTTTGGATACAATTATTTAGTATTGTTATTATTATTTAGATATAATGCATTACAGGTGCTGGTCATATAATTAGAATATCATCAAAAAGTTGATTTATTTCACTAATTCAATTCAAAAAGTGAAACTTGTATATTATATTCATTCATTACACACAGACTGATATATTTCAAATGTTTTTTTCTTTTAATTTTGATGATTATAACTGACAACTAAGGAAAATCCCAAATTCAGTATCTCAGAAAATTTGAATATTACTTAAGACCAATACAAAGAAAGGATTTTTAGAAATCTTGGCCAACTGAAAAGTATGAACATGAAAAGTATGAGCATGTACAGCACTCAATACTTAGTTGGGGCTCCTTTTGCCTGAATTACTGCAGCAATGCGGCGTGGCATGGAGTCGATCAGTCTGTGTCACTGTTCAGTTGTTATGAGAGCCCAGGTTGCTCTGATAGTGGCCTTCAGCTCTTCTGCATTGTTGGGTCTGGCGTATCGCATCTTCCTCTTCACAATACCCCATATATTATCTATGGGGTTACGGTCAGGCGAGTTTGCTGGCCAATTAAGAACGGGGATATTATAACCTTAAAACAGGTACTGGTAGCTTTGGCACTGTGTGCAGGTGCCAAGTCCTGTTGGAAAATGAAATCTGCATCCCCATAAAGTTGGTCAGCAGCAGGAAGCATGAAGTGCTCTAAAACTTTCTGGTGTAAAGCTGCGTTGACCTTGGACCTCAGAAAACACAGTGGACCAACACCAGCAGATGACACGGCACCCCAAAACATCACTGACTGTGGAAACTTTACACTGGACCTCAAGCAATGTTGATTGTGTGCCTCTCCTCTCTTCCTCCAGACTCTGGGACCCTGATTTCCAAAGGAAATGCAAAATTTACTTTCATCAGAGAACATAACTTTGGACCACTCAGCAGCAGTCCAGTCCTTTTTGTCTTTAGCCCAGGCGAGACGCTTCTGACACTGTCTGTTGTTCAAGAGTGGCTTGACACAAGGAATGCGACAGCTGAAACCCATGTCTTGCATACATCTGTGCGTAGTGGTTCTTGAAGCACTGACTCCAGCTGCAGTCCACTCTTTGTGAATCTCCCCCACATTTTTGAATGGGTTTTGTTTCACAATCCTCTCCAGGGTGCGGTTATCCCTATTGCTTGTACACTTTTTTTCTACCACATATTTTCTACCACACCATATCAAGTTTCACTTTTTGAATGGAATTAGTGAAATAAATCAACTTTTTGATGATATTCTAATTGTATGACCAGCAACTGTATAACGTACATTATGAATTCCTTTATAATACATTATAGTGAGCACAGGCTTTAAGATGTTACCAATTGTTTCCAGGTCGATTGGGAAATTTTGACATCTCTATTTAGTTTAAAAAACAAGAACATACACTATATGCACACGTGCATTTTGACATCACTATTTAGATAAAATTCTTTTTACTTTATATGCACATGGAAAGTGAACACAATACACAATATAGATAAAACATTATTATAAATGGACTTAGGTTCAGTGAGTAGATTTACACAACACATACGAAGTATAAAGTCACTTTATGATTTGCATACTGTGCATGGATATATACTTTGTACAAGGCTGAATCCAGCTACTGCCTCCACTTAATTTATTATTCCATCCATCCATTTTCCAAACTGTTTGTCATTGTGTGGATGCTGGAGCCTATTGCAGCATCTCAGGCCTTAGGCAGGGAAACATCCTGGTGAACACACATTCACATTAACTGCTTCCAGTTCACCCATACCTCATGACTTTGGATTGTGGGGGAAACCAGAGGACCCCGAAGAATCCCACACCAATACAGGGACAACATGCAAACTCCACACAGAAAGGTCTCTTGGCTTGATGTTGATTGCCTTGATGTCCAGACTGATGCTGGATCATTGTCTGAAAACTGTTTTTTTAGCTTTACAGAATAGTTTCTTTTAGCCACTCGGATCTCCTTTGTTAGTCTGTTTCTGGCCTGGTTATACAAGATTTTATCCCCACTTCTGTAAGCATCCTCATAACACCAACTCTGCAGTGGATATGTATATCCAAACTATAGTGAAAATACTTTTCATTAGCAAGGTAACAGGATCAGCAGTTTAAGACATTAAATTCGTAAGCACATAACACAAGACACTTCTCTTTATAAAATATAAATGAGACTTCATTGATTATTATAAAACGGTTAGTTCCTGTCCTTGATTCTAATTGGTCAATAAATGTGTTTTATTTACGATAAAACATGGCTATGACCGCTTCACCCAATGGTTCTGTATCACTACACAACACCCTTAGCAACCACTCTTAGCAACGTAAACTGTATGTTCTCAATTGATATTGTTCAGTGATGTTTACTGTATTATGTAAAAGAGTATTGTGAGAAAGAGATTGAGTGAGCTGCATTCAGATTTAGCATTTTCCTTCAGGTCAGTCCTATGTTCATAATAAAACATCTGTTTAAATGTCCAATGTATTATCTTGTCCTTTTCACAGTTAAGGGGTTTTCCCGTGACAGACAGCGCTAGTCAAAGCGTTTGTCAGTTGCGTTTTGTTCCGTGTTCACAACATTTCAGTCTTTTCAATGTAAAACTCTTCACTACTGACAGACACACTCATTAAGACAGTCTTTGCCACCATCTAATGGCGTAATAATGTAGCTTCACAGTGCTGTTCACAGTCAGGGACAATTTTTTCGGGCAGAAGGAAGGCTTTTGGTGAAAGTTGCATTGATACATATTTTTGGCTTTAATATTTGTATTGTGTGGTAACCGTTTTATAAAAGAGATAAGGTACTGAGGCTAGTGCTGTATCGTGAAAAAGTCACGCTTCGAGTCGTGCCTAACAACACCCTTCAGCCGTGACTTATTCATGATACAGCACAGCCTCCCGTACCTTATTGCTTACTTCTAACACATGAAAAAATCTTGAACACAAGGACACACACATTCACACGAGTTGCAGAAAGAAAGAAAGTGAGGTAAGAAAGAGTTTTAAGAGAGTGAGATGATGAAATCCCAAGTTTCTAGCAAGATACTGTATGTACTTCATAAGACCTGATCTGAACAAACCATCAATCATTAATTTAACCCTTTAATTGCTTGCTAGGTGAGGTTATTAGACTTTATATCAGTGCATATCAATGCAATCTGGAGGTATACGCCTTTGGCTTGGAGAAGGGGGGTTTCCCGGGTTCGTTGATTTACTTTCGTGTCTGGATTGATAGTGGGAAGCCAATCACACTCTGGTGTGCTGGGGGATGAATGGATGCAGAGTCTCCCTCGTGGCTGAAGTTTGAGGTGAGCACTGTAGAATCGTTGATTAAAGCTTAACTTAGAACATGAGACTCTCAATGGAAAAGAAAGGATACCAAGTAAAAGAAAGGTAAGTGAGACAAGAATAGTTAGATGGCTTAAATGATCCTGTTCGTTCTTAACCCATTTTCATATGATCTTGAACTGCCTTTGTCTACTCGTCATCATCTTGTCTTTGATGGTGTCTTGAATTTTTAAATTGAGGTGTATGTCCAACCTCTTTGAGGAGTTCTGGACAATTAGGAATTAAGAAGGTCTTTGGTTCAGAGGTGACTTTCTCCTCCTCTCACCATAAATTACACGTTCAAGCTCAAACTGGTGTGCAACGTTTTGCTACAAAAAACATAGCATATCAGTTTTTCAAAAGGAACACAAAGAATGGCCTTCTCAGCTGCCATAGTTGCAACTCTTGCGTCATCAGAACGGTGTTCAACGTACCACTGTGTCCGTTTAAAAAAACGTTTTGCAACGTTTTGTTGGGGCTGAACGCAGCCCTGGTGTCTTAACTTTTTAACGTTTGGATAGGTGCTGAAACGTAAAATATGGACATATCAGCAGCATTTAAATGTAGCATTATTAAATTTTTACAGTGAAAAAATTGTAAAATATTTACGAATCTTTCATGTCATAAAGATATATGCATAATTTCCCTTTTATCATTTTATAGATAAATGTAAGAACCCTAAACCCCACCCCGAACTTAAACATTCCCATTTTATACAGACTATTAAAAGAATAAAACATAATGGACAGAAATGTGTAGGAAAATGACAATTTTAGTAACAATATAGCATTAAAACGATATTTTGAGCCGCTAATCCCACATCTACCCCTAAACCTACCCATAACCATTTCTTAAAACTACATACTGTTATAAATAAAAGAATAACAGACAAACAAGCATAATCACAATAATTTATTTATTGCAAAATGTCAAAAGTGGTAGCAAAAGTAGTTCAAATGATGATGAGTTGCAGTCACAGTCCTCTCTGGTGGTCAGGCACGTGCACACATAGACATAAAAGGGGGCATGAGCCCCTGCCATTTTTCTTACTCGAGAGAAAGTGCCTATACTAATCTTGACAAACTATGTATAATTTGTAGATTGTAGTCAGATTGTAGTTTTTATATGTGGTGAATTTAGATATTAGATATAAAATCAATATTTTGATCGCTGACAGCTTCTTCACCAGATCCACCATCAAGTGACAGTGACACTAATATTTGATTGCGTTCAGTATGCCTATTTGCTCTGCAGTAAATCGCTGAGCCATTTCAAGTTTTGCTGATGATTTTGTAAAAACTGCCCATAATGTAATAAGTATTACATTAGTATATTAATAAAATGTTCATAATGTAGTAATTTTCTCAAAATGTAATAAAATATTGCGCTTATAATGTAATAAAAATTTTTACATTATGAGAAATTTATTACATTATACACTCACCAAAAAAAATGTCAAATTGTCATAACTGTAACATAAAAACATTTTTTTTTTAAATGCTTCGCAAGCGTGCAACTAAGAAGATTATTTGGAGTTAATCAGAATCACTTTAGGTGAATACAGGTGTGGACTTTTACACATGAGCTTGATGATTAGTTCATTCTGCAGTTTTTTCTTGTTTGTTTTTTCAGTGTAATTTCACATTAAATGTGCAAAAGTTTTTCATAACCACTGTACATGATTGTATGTTGAACTTTATTGTACATTCATGTTTTGTTATGCTTTAATTTGTATTAAAGTGAATATAACATTTATAAAAATTTTACAAAGAAATAAATTTAAGTTTGCTATTTTTATATTTTAAAAATACATAAAATACTTTGTGCCAAGCAACATATTTATTAGGCTGCTGATTTCCTGTATTATCTACAGTAGTTCAGGCAACCCCATCTTTTTATGCACACAAGCACACAAACAGCTCAGTCTAGCAGTGAAGCACTCAAACTGGGGACATTCTTGTTTTGAGGCGACAGTGAAGCCACTGAGCCGCCACAATGAAACAATCATTTCTAAGCAGTTTGAGAATGTTCTTTGCATTCAGAATATGTCCTGTAAGATTTCAGCCTAATAGTGATGCTTCACTGAATGACCAATTTTAGATGTATTTTGTGTATTTTCAAGGTACAAAATACTTTGTGTTTTGATAAATTTTTTTCCACAGATTATTTTGTATTTTATTTTGATATATTTAAACTGTATTTTCATTTTAAATACATTGTACTATCTCGTTGTATTCTGTAGAATCTTGTTTCCACCACAGAACTGGAAAAAAGGTATTGGATTGCAACTTTTTATCTCTAAAATTTTTCTTGCAATTGAAAGTTTATATCTCGCAACTCTGACTTTATTTTTTGCAATTCCATGTTTATAACTACAATAATTGTAGTGTTTTTTCTCAAGTATTACTTAGATAGGTGACTAATTTGTCTTAACCATTATACCTCCATCTGACTGGTGCTAAAATATGAATAATATAGTGGGGAATTTCAGATATCATTAGCTTACACAAACTTCAGTAACAGGAAACTTTACAGTCTTCCATGCAAGCGGATTGCATTCTTCACTTCGTCCCATCTCTGCCCACACTTTGTGATGCCCATCCAGGGGTTCACTGTCCAGGATCCACATCCAACCCCTCATCACTCCAGACAAATATAAGATGCTTCCTGACCACTGTGTGCATCCCTGCTGGTGCCTCATGATGGACGTACAACTTAAAATAATTCATAAAACAATTGGTGGCTGTTATTATAAGTATTCTGTGACTAATAGATGTTTTTTTCCGATTTTTTCCCCCTCTGTTTTTGTAGCTCAACTGTTGGAGGGCCCTACTAAGGATTTGATTCCCCAAAAACATCTTGAATGCACTGTAAGTCGTGTATAATCCACTGTAATTTTTTTTTTTTTTTTTACATCCTGAGCATCCTTTTTTTTTTGGAGGCACTATTCTCTGTTAAGCAGCTTTGGGACAATATGCATTGTGAAAAGTGAAAATGTTATACAATCTGTATTTTCTAACCAGGTGCATTTTGTTACAGAAATGTATTGCAACAAATATTGTTTATATGGGAAGTATGAACCTTTCCAAATGAATTAGTAAAAAAAAGAAATGTGCTAAGTATTTTGAGACAAGAAGAAACTAATATAAACTTCGTTCACACACAAAAAAAAAATGGAGCACACATTTTGTATGTTTTCTCAACAAACATGTTTTCTCCTTCCAAACTAATATTGCAATATTGATATCAGCACAAAAACTTCAAATCAGGATTTTAACATTATGTTCATCATCATTAACTTTATGCATATATAAATGAACATTATGTTATGGATGAGGAGGCACTACACCAGCAAGGAGATCAATTTACATCAACTAACTATGAACACACGTCCTCTACACTGCAAGAGAAACATTCACAACATAAACCTTCATCCCTTCATTTGCATAAAGTACAAATCAACATTAAAAATAGCATTTACATTACACGGTTCTTTCCTGTCTCAACTTAGCGTTTGTCTCTACTCAACACAGTTGTACAGTTACAGTAGAATATAATCTTAATAAATTACATCATCATATACAAATATGACGGCGTGGACCCACACGCATTTATACAGGTATGGTACATAGTGATTTCATTGCAGTCAAAATCATATTAATACAATATGGTACCTATAGAGCATTACAGTGTTATTTTTTCAAAGCGTTGTTCTTTTGTTACCCAACATTTACAATTATAACACTACATTTTTATTTTCTATACATAAACACAACTCATACACACTGAATATAATAAAGAGGATGCTCCCCAATACGATAACCCCGACACATGTACCCTCCAGTACTTCTTTTTGTGTACGTTACGGGATATTTTGACAATGCAAGTTTTTTTTTTTTTTTTTTTT
>RJVU01017312.1:5143023-5208999 GCA_003731715.1 Anabarilius grahami
TTTTTTTTTTTTTTTTTTTCTAGACTGAACAGTTTTAGACAAATCACAAAGCTGCTAGGGGGTTTCCTCTGAATGTATTATGTCACATCCTGTTTGTTGTTCATTTTCACTCCCACACTGAAACTCCTTGAACAATACACAGATCCACATATTCACAATGTTCTCAGTACTGCAATCTGGAAAATACAGGCACACAAGGAGCACTGCTTGCATTATCAAAATCGTGGTGGTACGCCATACAGAGGTCAGCAGTAGGAGGAATAAAATACAGTGGTCACAAAAAGTACTTGGACACTTGAGTCACATTTAAAAATGTATAAATTGCTTAGCTGCTGCACATGATTTTATTGTCTTTATCATTTCAAACTATTTTTTATTTATTTTTAATTTTTTTTGTGAGAAGTGTGCTTGTGCTATCTTTCTGTCAAATAGAAATGGCTTAAATGTCCAAATACTTTTGGGACCAACATATACTATATTGCCAGCAAATCATATGTTGGCACTATGTGTGAATCTTTTAGCTGTTTTATTATTTCAAAATTGATCAAAGATTTTGTAACTTTTTTCAAACTTGATGCAAAAGCAGAGCGTGTTAGTTAACAGGCCATGAAACTACAGGGATTCCTCAGAGTTAATCAGTTTATCAGATGTAAATATCAGATGTAACTAGTGATGCATGTGATGGTCCAACTGTGAAATTCACTCAGAGATTTAGTCTGTTAAAGTGCCCCTATTATGCTTTTTCAAATATTACCTTGTAGTGTGTTTATAGCTGTTTGTGAATGTAAAATGTCTGCAGTTTCAAAGGTCAAAGTGTAGCTAAATGGAGTATTTGTCTCCCAAAAGAAAGAATCGCTTCTGAACTGCCTGAAATGAGTCGTCAGTAATTCCAGTCTTCCTGCACGAACCTATGTAGGTTTGTAACAAATTTGCATAATGCCAGCCTTTGATCTTCATTGGCTGTACTTTTCCTGCCCACAAACAAGTCAAGGCTGGAAGAGTTTGTGTCTTTTCAACATGTCAACAACACGAACCAGTTTTCTGCGCTGCCAACGCAAATCCACTTTGATGCATTTCCAAATGATGAGACTCGCGCTGGAATATTGTAAAACTGATGCCAATATTACTGTTCTTTTCACTGTGTATTAAGTGCTGCGGAAGATCCGGAGCTGAAATTTAGATATGGTAATGACTGTCTGGTTTCCGACATGTGTTGTAAGCAGTCGACCAATCACAACAGACTGGGTGATCCGACCAATCAGAGCAGAGCAGACCAATCACAACAGACTGGGTCATTTGACCAGTCAGAGTAGAGTAGACCAAACACAACAGACTCGGCCATCTGACCAATAAGAGCAAAGGAAGCTTTCGGAAAGGAGGAGCATAGAGAGACTTAATCCTTTATCAAACCATTTAGACACTTTAAAAACCGTTTAGACGCTTTAAAAATGATGCTGCAGTGTATATTATGAGAAAATCAAGGTGTTCTTTGAGCTTTGATGCTTGTAAACCTATTGTAGGAGACCTCCAAAGCAAAATCAGTAAACTTTAAAATGGCATAATAGGGTCACTTTAAAATGTGCTGTGCATAAGTAGCCCAAATCATTCACAGAAAACATTCATGTCCATCTGAGAAACCTTGATTTGGTACAAAAAGTGACCATGAACACATGCCAAATAGACAACGCTTATACAAGACCTTCTTGAAGTAAAGAATAACAACACATGGCTTTGACAAACATGAGATGATACTGCTCAACCATTACCCAGTTGGAGAACTGTGGTCATGTTCAGAACAGCATACTTGCTATTTGTACTCTTTCTTCAGTATATAGTATGTATACTGTGTACAGTATGCAAATGTTATGTATGCATGGAATACCCAGATTGATGTTGTTCATTTAGCAACAGTATACTAAGATGCAATGTGCCTGACTTTCCATTTCTAGCATGATGGAATAAAATAAAAATCTAGTTTGACCTCTCTATTTTGGCAGTCTCATCCCAGAAAAAGCCATTTTTACACAAATTCAAGACAACAGCATTGTTCGACGATACCTGGACGCCACTCCATGCAACATGAAGACGTCACATGCCAACAATAGCATGCTACATTTTGAAAAGTTTCTTGCTGCATAATGCATACTGTTTCACATACTATTTTTTAAAATAGTACACAGTATCCATTGTATATTACTACTAAGGTAGTATTCTGTTCTGAACATAAGCTGTGTTCGAAATGGCCCCCTATACCCTCATTCACCATTCCCTACATTACTCCACTAATATTGTCCACTTGAAGAAGTGAATATAAACTAGTGAGTGAAATCCGACACTGAGTGTACTGAAAGGGCTGCCAATTTTGCATAGTTTATGCTTGCCGTTTAATAATCATTTGAAACTTAGCAAACTGGCAGCTCCAGTAGTAATGAAGTTTTATCCTGAACTCTGTCATGGAAACTATTTATAAACCTTAATTAAACAATTTAATAATCAACTAAAAAGGATTTTATACCTATATGATATTAGGCTGTAGCCACATTGACCACAAATGGATGGATGGATGGATGATTCATTTGCGGGTGCCATCTTCTGGTCAGACGTGGGAATTCATTCGGCACGACCCTCACAGTGCATTATGGGTATTCTCTAGCTGTTGAGTGTACATCAGTTGTATACTCATTATTGTGGTGCATTATGGGTTGGAATATCGAGGTTGCATCATTACACCCCTAGTTTCGAACACCACTACAAATGGCTGTCACCTCAAATAGTTCCCTATTTAAGGGTATAGGAAGTGATTTCGGACACAGTCATAGATATATTAGGTTGACATTAAGTCTGCTGCCCTCTGTGGTCATGGTGAGAATTGCATACAGTACAGATGGCCTGAGGAATCAAGGGCTACATGCTCCATAGCACATGCTGCTATGCGTAAAGACACAGACATCAAGTGAACGATACCTAATATAATAATCAGCGCAACAAGGCATGGACTGATGGTGAGAGTAAGAGGAAAACCAAATAGCCCGTTGTGAGTATTCTGTTTAAACATCATGACAGTGGACGAGTACCCCGTATTTGCACACTGACTTTGTTATATGAATTTTGTACTAAAATACAGCAGAATGGCCACATGAATAACTGTTCAGTTGGATATTATGCTAATTGGAGAATTCTATACTCATGTCTGTAATATAATTTTGAATAACATGTAATCTGCACAAATAATGTGTGTCCTGTACTTGCATAACTGATGGGTCATTTATTTGTTCATATCTGTTTGTTTGAATGTATATTATTTTTAAATATTTGCAAATAGATATTAGTAGTGAGCAAACTCTTCCTCGCCTTGCAGATAAGATCAATATATACAGTGTGGGTATCTTTACTAAGATTTTTTTGATTTTAAACAAGACTGCATTGCACATCTTCAGGGAAAGTCGTTCATATTAAGTCTCTGGCGTTTTTGCCGTGTTATTAGATCGGACAATCAGAGCTGCCTCCAAAGGTGTGTTGTCCTCCAGTCAGGTGATCAGATTTCCTCAACGTAATTGGCTGGGTATAAGCCTGTCCGGCCGCTGTCCAGACGACCTCTGCACCAGCCCTGGTCATCCTCCTCTTCGATCTTTGTTAATTCATCACCTGTGAGTGATACATATTATAACTGACATTCCTGCCATATGAATAGTAAAAAATAGTGGTATATGGATGACATTCCAAATAAAGGGCCCTATTTTAACGATCTAAGGCGCATGGTCTGAAGCGCATGTCGCAAATGTACTTAGAGCATGTCAGAATCCACTTTTGCTAGTTTAACGATGGAAAAAAACGGTCAGCGCACCAGGCGCATTGTCTAAAAGGGATGTAACTAGTCTCTTAATGAGTCATGGGTGTGTTTTGGGCGTAACGTGCAATAAACCAATCACAGTCTCATCTCCCATTCCCTTTAAAAATCAGTTGTGCTTGCGCCATGGCGGATTCACTATTTACATGGCAGAATTTGCAAGCGGAAAGACTGAATTCTTCTCCAAAGAGGAATCCTTTTATTTTTAATATTTAAAAATGTTTGTGTGCTGCTGCGCATCCATGTGTGCAACAAGCAGAGTGTGCATGCATTGTGCACCTGCCTTTAGGTGCATATTACTAATGTGCCCTTTAAAGAACAAAAAAATACTGTGCTATTGACTTTAGACCAGGTTTTTGTTGGTCAATAGTGCAGATGTTCTCAGTTGCCTCAAAATAGCAACGCGCCAACAATGCGCCTAATCACACCTTGTTTTCAGACCAGCATGCCCATGGGCACGAGCACATTTGCTATTTAAACAACGTGGCGCTGGACATGAAAATGATAATTGCGTCGGGCTGAAACTAGCAAAAAACACTTGTGTTGCGCCTGGCGTATGATAGAGCCCAAAGATTTGTTTTCAGAGAATACATCATGAATTAGGTACATTTTTCTTACCCCAGTGGCAAATAGTTTAAAAATATTTTAAACAATTTAGTAAGGTTCCCTGACACCAGAAAAACTACCTTTTGTAAAATTTCTTTGAAAAAGACCGTTTTGATTTTTTTTAAAACTAAATTGTAATGAAGTAAAAGGCCTTAAAGTTTCAAGTTTCTTAGAACACTTTTAAAAAGCAAGAATTGTGTAGGTTTTTTTTAAACAACAGAAGTTATTATGGAATCACATGTGAAGACGTACTCAGGTCCTAATTAATTTGGTCAAAAAAGCATTCTTAGGTTCAACTAGCATTTAATATAAATTTAAACTATAATACATTTTCATATAATTACAATTATCAATTAGCGTCGCACACCTGTAGGTCATAGATAGGTGCATAGGAAAAAAGACTGGTATAGTCAAAATACGAAAAAAACAGGAAAATCCCGCACACTATCGACTTGCAAAACAGTAAAAAAGTTCTTTATTAGCAACGTTTCGATCGTATGATCTTCATCAGGCATCAACACTGTATTCAAAAAAGAGTGGGCGATATTGAATTGCTCTTACAGAGATGCGAATTGTTCTGGATTTTTACCCTTCAGACTTTATCACCTATGGGTATGAATGATGAAGCATTATTTAATGTGATGTTATGAAATATTATTATTACATATATTATTATATATCATTAATAATATTACTTTATATGTATATATATTTTTTATTTTTTTTTTATTTACTATGTATTTAATTGTGGAGTTAACAATGTGATGTGGTGTTAATGATTATTCAATCACTAATCTTGATTGGCTATTGATGATTCTTCACTGTGATTTGTCATGTTGTTTTAAATACAATGGAGTTTGAATACAATGTTGATGCCTGATGAAGATCATACGATCGAAACGTTGCTAATAAAGAACTTTTTTACCAATTTGCAAGTCGGATAGTGTGCGGGATTTTCCTGTTTTTTCATAAAATTACAATTAACATGCAATTATATGGCTAAAAACATCATATTCAGTTTGCTCTTAAGTATCTTCTTTTAAATGTATTATTTTCATAATAAATACTCTTTTGGAAGGTATGCTAAAGTGTACTTGTTTTTGTTTTGTTTTTTACAAGGGAATCTAACATTTTTATGTTTTGCATTTTTATGTAACCAAATTATGTAGCTAATTGGAATCCTTGCAAAAGATGTTTTTTTATAAAATACATGAAATGCCAAAAGTAATTGAATTAGAGAAATATATCATTTAATACAGAAAACTGTTACAGCATTTAACAAATTTGTTATTTTGAATAAGTACGTGTTACTTAAAAATGTCTAAATCAAAAGTATTTGCACATGGTGACGTTTTGCTCCAATCTGCCTTAACATTAATGATGACAGCAGTTGTGGTGTAACATCATTTTTTAGGTAACTGCACTTTACCTGCTTTGAAGCTTAGCTCATCCTGCTCTTGCCCTTCATAGTCATATAGCGCTCGCACTCGCATTCCTCCTCTGCTGACCGTGTCATCCTCGAAAGAGTTTCCACCGCCATTTGTCTCGTTCCCCGAGTATCCGGCAGGCTGCTCATCATCGGACCATTCGGTGGAATATGCCTGGTTCTTATCATAGCTGCTCACACTAGTCAAAGACAGGGGACACATGCTGTTAGCATGAACACAGAAATACAGCAACTGGTTCCACTTTAGTTTGTACACTTGTTTCACGAGTTCACACTTACAAATAAGTCAGATAAAATAAATGGTATACGTATTTGGCGTGCTGTCCGGGGAGAGGGCTCCGAGCTTGGTATTTGGCCCGAACACAGAGTACCCCCACCCCCCTATTTAGGTTAGGAAGTAACCAAGTGAGTGTGAGGAGACGGGGTGGTGGAGGGATGCTGAAAACTGTCGAGGATTCATGGGTGAGTTGACTGTGGTTATATATATGCCTGTACTCATTCTGATTGATGTGATAATTGGATAGCTTATTTGACTTGTTCCTTCCGAGCTACGTTAATAAAACATCATAAAGCTTCAAATTAGAACCACAAAGTTTTACAGCCAGATACCAAGAGAACTTTTGAAAGTCCTGTGGTTATTTAGAAAACCATCTACAGTGGGTACGGAAAGTATTCAGACCCCCTTAAATTTTTCACTCTTTGTTAAATTGCAGCCATTTGCTAAAATCATTTAAGTTCATTTTTTTTCCTCATTAATGTACACACAGCACCCCATATTGACAGAAAAACACAGAATTGTTGACATTTTTGCAGATTTATTAAAAAAGAAAAACTGAAATATCACATGGTCCTAATTATTCAGACCCTTTGCTGTGACACTCATATATTTAACTCAGGTGCTGTCCATTTCTTCTGATCATCCTTGAGATGGTTCTACACCTTCATTTGAGTCCAGCTGTGTTTGATTATACTGATTGGACTTGATTAGCAAAGCCACACACCTGGTTATATAAGACCTTACAGCTCACAGTGCATGTCAGAGCAAATGAGAATCATGAGGTCAAAGGAACTGCCTGAAGAGCTCAGAGACAGAATTGTGGCAAGGCACAGAACTGGCCAAGGTTACAAAAAGATTTCTGCTGCACTTAAGGTTCCTAAGAGCACAGTGACCTCCATAATCCTTAAATGGAAGACGTTTGGGACGACCAGAACCCTTCCTAGAGCTGGCTGTCCGGCCAAACTGAGCTATCGGGGGAGAAGAGCCTTGGTGAGAGAGGTAAAGAAGAACCCAAAGATCACTGTGGCTGAGCTCCAGAGATGCAGTCGGGAGATGGGAGAAAGTTGTAGAAAGTCAACCATTACTGCAGCCCTCCACCAGTCGGGGCTTTATGGCAGAGTGGCCCGACGGAAGCCTCTCCTCAGTGCAAGACACATGAAAGCCCACATGGAGTTTGCCAAGATGGTGAGAAATAAGATTCTCTGTTCTGATGAGACCAAGATATAACTTTTTGGCCTTAATTCTAAGCGGTATGTGTGGAGAAAACCAGGCACAGAACTGGAGAGGATCTGCAAGGAGGAATGGCAGAGGATTCCCAAAGGATTCCCAAATCCAGGTGTGAAAAACTTGTTGCATCTCTCCCAAAAAGACTCATGGCTGTATTAGATCAAAAGGGTGCTTCTACTAAACACTGAGCAAAGGGTCTGAATACTTAGGACCATGTGATATTTCAGTTTTTCTTTTTTAATAAATCTGCAAAAATGTCAACAATTCTGTGTTTTTCTGTCAATATGGGGTGCTGTGTGTACATTAATGAGGAAAAAAAATGAACTTAAATGATTTTAGCAAATGGCTGCAATATAACAAAGAGTGAAAAATTTAGGGGGTCTGAATACTTTCCGTACCCACTGTATGTACTACAAAATTTACTGATATTGAGCATTTATCTTAGAGCCGAACAGTCACTAGGTTATTACAATTTTCGATATTCAAATAGTCTATAGTCTTTCTGTATATTATGCTAGCTCACTATCAGACAGTTGTAATAAGTTATCTAATGTAATTCTTAGTTAGCAACCCATTCTGAATGAAACAACTATGTCATTTTAAATCTCGTAACCTACTAAATGTTAATTTCATTAATGATGAAAATGTTTGATAATGAAGACAAATATGAATTTTTAATTTAAAAAATTTTAATTTAACCCTTTCGCACGTAAGTTTAAAATATTTTTGGCTGACCCCCCAGCGTGAGTTTTTTAAGACGACCGTTATTTAGAACGTATCACTTTATTGTTTCCATGGTGATGCGTCATTGCTTGTCAAGTAAACACACCACAGCGTAGTATGACTGATGATCTGCTTTTATTTAATTTTTCCTTTTTATTCAAAATATTCACAGATTTGTTAACTATAGCATGAAATATCTGATATTCCGATCGCCAAATATGTACAAGTGGATGTGTTTTGCTGTTTAAACACCTTTATAACGATCGTGTTAGTTGAGCTACATGCGCAATGGGCGCCGCCATGTTAGTTTGCGCCGCACAGAGAATCGGATCTGTTGGATTTACAACACCTGAATTCATCCAATTCTCCCGAAATAAATGGAAGTAAGTGAGCTAGTGAACTGGGGAAGAATAGAATAGAATAGAATAGCTTTAAAGTTAGTTTCACAATGTGTATCTGTTATGAATAAAACGTGTCGTCTAATTATAATGGAAAGAGCTGTTATTTCCGTTTCTATAGACATCATTGTGTATTTTACAAACTCTAAATATATTGTTTTGTTAGTACTCATGTGTATTTAAATGTCTGAAACCTAAAGTAAACATTATTTGGTTGGAAACACTGCATATATGTAATATATGAAAAGCGCTGCGCGTGTCCGTCTCTGGTTTAGCGCCAGCCAAAGCACGCGCGCATATTTGAATTTGGCAGTTGATCACGTGATGCACTGAGCGTTCTAATCACACCGGTGTGATCGTACGCTCCAGGGACCAGTCAAGACTGATCATACCGGTGTGATCGTACGTGTTAAAGGGTTAAACAAACTGACAAAAATATGAAAAAAAAAAAAGATTGCCTTGTGCAAGATGCCTTTTAGGTTAGATCCCTCAGGGCTCATGATCCGGCCAGAGTTATCAGGCGCATTTAAATGCTTTTGTGTGCACTTCCCTAGATGCCTTTCCATCCATGTGTTTCTGGATGCGGTCATTTCCGGTCTTCATCTGACAGTCACGATCACTGTCTCACATGTCTGGGCCATGAGCATGATGAGATGGCATTCGTGGATGGTTCATGTCTTCATTGTGAGAACATGACCATGTTGATACTGCGGTTGCGACTCTCCTTCCTTGTGAAGGCTAGAGTCCCCTCTGCTGTTACCCGGCCCACTGCCTCTGCACAAAGTACAGCCACAAATATGGTTAACACTCTGGGAGACCTGAGGATTACAGTGGGAGCATTTCTGCCAGGCCAGTTCCCACATACCTCCTGCTCCTCTAGCATACCTTGTGCTGTCGAGCTGCCGGATGATGGTGCGGGTCCTTCTGAGTGTGTCATTCGATGCTACGGGTGAGGATCAGATGTCGATAGCTGCAATGGAGAGCAGGCTATTTCCTCTGGAGAGGAAGATGAGGCTGAGATTCACCCTTTAGTGTTGATCGCATATGCTGAGTTGACGGTCGTCACGGGCATCGGACTCGAGCCCTCCACCTTGTCCTGAAGGCTTGCAGTTGGATGATTGGTTCCTGGGTGTGGCACACAGTTCACAGCCATGTCCCGCCCCAGAGCCTTTCTTCCCAGAAGTGTATGAGGAAGTTCAGAAGTCGTGCAAGGCACCTTTTACTGTCCGAAGCCGCTTCTCAGCCTCCTCCACTCTCACTACCCTCGATGGTGGGGCCGGCAGGGAGTACGTGGAGATTCCTCAGGTGGAGCGTGCATTTGCTGCCAAAAAAAGTGCCCGTCTGCATCTCCCGTCCAAGGCCTGTTAAGACTACAGCAGTCCTGGCTGCTAAGGTGGACTCAGTTAATTTGACAGTGAGTCTCACAAACGGGCGCACACACTCAGTGTTGAACTGAAAAACAGGGGAAAACAGCAGTTCCACTGAAACAGTTTCAAAGGCTCCGCGGGCATATGGTATCGACAGCCGAAGTCCTGCAGCTTGGATTGATGCATATGAGACCGCTACAGCACTTGCTACACAGTCCTGAGATGGGCATGGCACTCTGTGTGACCATCACGCCGATCTGTCGCTGATCTTTCAGCCCTTGTTCAGAACTTGCTTTTCTATGGGCCGGATTGCCCTTAGAACAAGTGTCCAGTCACATAGTTGTTACAACAGATGCCTCCAGAACTGCCGCTGTATGAAACGGGCACGTGCCCTCTGGCTCCTGGACTGGACCTAGACTACAGTAGCATATCAACTGCCTAGAGTTGATTGTAGTGCTGCTCGCCCTGTGCCGGTTTTGGCTATTGCTATGGGGCAAGCACGTGTTGGTCCGGACGGACAACATGGCGATGGTTGCGTATATCAACTGCCAAAGCGGAGTACGCTCACGTTGCATGTCACAATTCGCCCGCCATCTCCTATTCTGGGGTCAGCAGTGGCTCAGTTGCAGTTGACAGTAAGTCACTAGGAAAGCATGACGTGGTCATCAAGTTCCTGAGAGGTTACAGGAGGTTAAATCCTCCCAGACCTCACCTCATCCCCTCCTGGAATCTCTCTGTGGTCCGGTCTGGACTGTAGAGAGCTCCCTTTGAACTGCTGGGGTCAGATGAGCTTAAGATCCTGTCTCTAAAGACAGTGCTCCTGACCGCACTCACTTCCATCAAGAGGGTGGGGGACATGCAGGCATTTTCAGTCAGCGAAACCACTCCCTTCAGGGACTAGGTGGTGAACTTGCAAGCGCTGCCCCCAGAGGAGGCAGACCCAGCCCTTGGGTCGCTGTGTCCCGTTCGCCCCCTGCATATTTATGTGGACCGCATGCAGAGCTTCACAGGCTCTGAGCAGCTCTTTTTCAGCTTTGGAGGTCAGCAGAAGGTCAGCATATCACTGGATAGTGAATGGTATCACCTTGGCGTACCAATCCTAAGGAGGGCCGTGCCCCCTCGGAGTGAGGGCTCACTCTTTGGCAGACATCTGCAGAGCTGCGGGCTAGGTGACACCTAATACCGAATATTCTACAATCTCCAGGTGGAGCCGGTTTCTTCCTGTGTGTTGTGTACAAACAAGTAATGTGCGAGAAGGCTGACTTGGTGTCTCGCTTGCAGCGCTAAACACCATCTTTGCTCTTCAGGCGAGTTCCCACTTGATGAACCCACTTGTATTTTAACAATTTCCTCACTACGGGTAGGATGTGGCCTCTGTAGTGTCCCTCTCCACCTGGACTAAGTTTGCTTCCCCATTATTTAACAGTTAACAACCTGGTCATGGCTGTAAGGAAAAATAGGAAGAGAGCCGAAACACTCTTCCCGTGAACTGCTATATCAGGAACAGCAGCTATGACCATCTCAATTATACTAAGCCCTGGCCTTCCATCCAATTGGCATGGAGGATCATTTTGGGCTTGCGTGGGGTGCTGGGCAGGTTACGACTTAACATGAGCAGTTTCCAAAAGGGCACACCACAGCTTGCCAGCATCTGCGTCTCTAACACTCGTGATACAGTTCAGTGGTTGTGGTTCTTTCACAGTGACCCACTGACAAACAGATAGGGAACGTCTAGGATACTGATGTAACCCGTTCCCCTAAACCACCGCTAAATGGCCAGGACCCCTGTCTCGACTCCTCAGAGTAACCCTGAATGAGGGGATGTGTGCCGCCATCTTATATATCAGTATATGGGGGAGTGGCTCAGCATGCCAATTCCTTTGGCCATTTTTCTTAAACTTAGGGGCTCCCCCCATTTGTCAGTCTTCGACATGTCCCTCCATCGACATGTCCCTCCATCAGGCAATGAGGGTTACATCAGTAACCAAGACGTTGTCCAATCACATTCAAGATAAATTAGATTTGAAACTAAATAAAATGAATTAATGAAAATCAAAAATTTTAATTAGAAATGTTAATTAGCCTATTAGGTATTGTGTAGGATTAAGGGATGTAGAATATGGTCATGCAGAATAAGGCATTAATATTTGTTTTATAAGTACTAATAAACATCCATTATCCAAGTAATATGCATGCTAATATGCAATTAGTTAATAATCAGAATTGGACCCTAAACTAAAGTGTTACCAAAATTATTTCATTTTAATTTTCATGATTATAATGCATCCACCCTGTCAAATTAAAAATTAACCCTTTATGTCCAGAAACGATTGTTAATTAGAAGAGAGTTCTCTGTTGAACTTCAAAGAATCTTTATTTTAAAGAGTGAAGGGGACAGCAGTCAACCTCTTAAAAGAGAGAAAGGTATTCTCAATAAAAGAAAGGACACTGAGAGCCGATGGGAAAGCAGAAATTATGTCTGACCTGCCACGGTCACCTGCTTGACCTGCATGCTCTGTGTTTGGAGTAGCAGGAGCCACTCCATCTGGCTTCTTCTTCTCTCTCTTGGCAACAGCATTGGTGGCGTCTGGATTATATTCCTGAGAGAAACAGATTCAGAACATAAAATTATCTTTCAGGGGAAAAACAGTTCATTAAACACGCCAGCATATAGAAGGGCATATTGTCAAACTAAAGAAGAATGAGAATACCTTTTCTGAAATATGAAATCAAAAGTATTATGAAAAGCACATAAAATATATTTAATAGATTATCTGTATTTAAATGTGTATTTAATGGCTTTTAAGCAAAACTAAAACAAACGTGAAACAAATTTCATGAAATAGCAAAAAAATGAAAAGGTAACAAATTAAATCCAATTTTTTGGCTTTTAACACAGGTTTTAAGAAATTAACTTGGAAACTTATAGTGCAACTGGACCTTTGTCTTAAAGCCTTACTGGGATATTAGAGTTTGTGACAACTTTCACATGTGACAACTAACCCCGGCCTCTTGTACCCTATAAGAAAACCCAGAAACTGGAAAAGAGCAAACAAATGTCAATACATCTTTGCTCATTAAAATTTGTGTACCTCAAACTGGGGCCAGTTCATATGCATGCCAGGACCATGATTATTACTGAACCACTTGAGATCCTCTTGTGTGTTGGCAGCCAGAATGGTGCGTTCAAACTCACGGTACACTGAGCCATAGCTATAGCATGAAAAACACAAAAACAAAAACTTAACATTAAGGTTCTGACAAATGCATTAAACCTAGACTACAGGTCAACTAGACCAGGGGTTCCCAAATGTTTCCATTCCAGGACCCACCAAGACAAGTGTAATCTATCTCAAGACCCACCAAAATATTTTTAAAGTAAAGTAATCCATCATGTCATTGCCTTCATAATCAGACATACCGCTGTATAGTCCACATGTATATTTCATTTTAAGAAGATATGATTGAATTAACTTTTTTTAACAATGGAAATTAAATCAACACTGAACTTACTTAAGCTGGACAATTACACTATTGTCTTCTAGAACTGCTGTACAGCCAAAACAATCTTTATATCATGTACCAGCAGATGGCAGCCTATAACATAGACTGTTATTCCCGGACTCCATTTCCCAGAACCCACTGTTCATTATTAGTTTACTGGTTTCAGCTGTGTTTTATTAATTATGTCATTACCCTGTCTATTTAGGTCCTATCCACACAAAGCCAGATCTTTCCCTATCCGATCTTTTTTTTTTCCTAGTCTCAAGAAATATCTGCGTACACATGAAACCGCTGAAACCGGCTCAAAACGATGTAGTATACATGCCAGACCAGTATGTGGCACTGTAATTCTGCCACAGAGATACACTTAAAACAGAGAATAAGACTTGAAGCTTACGCATAAACCTTGCCCGCTGTATACAAACTTTAGTAAAGCTTAGAAATAACGCTTTATTTTGGATCAGTAGCTTCTGCAGCACGAACACAAGCATCTAATGTCTGTTGTAGGAGCCTATATTGCTTTGATTCAGCTTTTGAATATTTTGAATTGGCTTCATTTGTAAGCTTGCTTTATTTATGTATACCATTTAGATAAATATTCTGTGTTTTTTTTAATTGAAAATATGTAACATGTTTAAATTGTGTACTGGCTCTTTAAGAATCACGACTGTGAAGTTTGACGGTAGTGCGCTCTTTGGAATACAGTCAAAGAATATACACTAACAAGAAGCGACACTCAATAGAACGTTCCATTGCAACACCGACGCCCAGCAGCAGCCCTGCGTTTCCACCATTTTGTGGTGAAAGCGACTTGGCAGTCCACTAGTTTCTATGGCAATATCACCTGCTTTGTTAAAAAAAAACGTACATTAAAGCTGAAATCAAACTTGAATGATGACAACACAGAATAAAATACTATCACTAGTGATCATCAAATCCTTTTAACAGTTTATTTTACAGACTTTGTGTTTAAGTCTTCCACTTTTTTCACAAAACCTTTTTGCTCTTTAGAAACCCAGTCAGTTTGGGTCAAAATTCTTTAAAAGATCTAGTATTAGCATTATAAACACTGAATTAAAACTAACATACAACATATGCTGTAGGTGCCATAAAATTTACTGATGATTTCATTTGAAAAATGTTCTTTTGCGCTTCTGATTTGGCAGTGAAATTCGCAGATTTTGGTTGCGTAAGATGTGAAGGATTCTATGGTCCAGTTAGTATTTTCACCCCATAATGGCAGCCCTGTTGCCCAAAAAGTATCAGAGTGTCGCCTCTTGGGTTCTATACTCTTTGATACAGTGGAGTCGCACAGTTTTCTTTACCGCATTCGTGATATTTAAGATAATATTTTGCTTTTTTAATTTTATTTGTTTGATTGATCTTCTAATCAAGATTAAAGGAAGATATTTGATCAGAAAACGGAGTACGTGGATTGTTTTATTGGACACGGAGCGAGTGAAACCAAAGCTGAAACTAATGCGCACTCACACCTGTTTTGGACTTGTGGATTACCCTCTGAATAAATACTGCATTTGGATCCTCAACCTTCAAGTCTCAGAGCAATTCATTACAGTAAAGCTGCTTTGAAATAATCTGTATTGTAAAAAGCGCTATATAAATAAAGGTGACTTGACTTGAACATTTGCGCATACACAGCAGTGGTTCACATTTGGAGCATTAGAGTATATGAAATATGTTAACAAAAGTTTGAAACACGCTCACGCTGGTCTAGATATGAACTCATTGCGGTGTTCAGCGCAGAAAACTCTCTCATGCTCATTTCATGCTTTTTACAGACATATTTTCCTGTTGGTAGGTAGTCAAATGCACACATGGGAATGCGAAAAATGCATTTCTACAAACATGTCTCTGAAAGACAACAGCGCTAGTCTGCAGATGACAGAATTGAATGAACAGACCTGAAACAGATTTTCATGACATTTGAATTCTCTGGTGTAATGCGAACAAGTTTCTTCTAGTAGTATCGTGCAATATCGTGATTTCTATTTAACGTGCAGCCCTAGACTAAACTGTTTGTGTGTGTGTGTGTGTGTCATTCACTGAAATGCAAATTTAGCTCCAGCTAAGTGACTTTGCATGCCCCATCTTTTCCCACTCTGCAACCCACAGTTTGAAAACCCCTGAACTAGACAACTGTGATGCTTTCACTTCAGTGAGCTGTTAACCACTGAAACCGGATCACGAATCAGAGTAAAGTGCTAGAAAAGTCAAATTCTTGGAAGAATTTGATCACAAATGAGATCTCAACTTTTGTTTAGGTATCTCAGCAAAACCACAAACTATTTTTTTGTAAATGAGTACAGACACACTGGTTGTGTGGTTTACACTGACTTTTGGTTCTCGGTGAGGTTAAGGTGTCGTTTGATGTCCAGAAGAACCTCTTTGAGGAAGGTCAGTCGTTTGACCTCGTGCTGCTGGCATTGGTCAAACACCTGGTCCATGCACTCCATGTACTGTGGTGTGCACTTCGACAACTCGTCCAGAGACTTCTCGTACTTCTCCTTCGCCTGCAGTACACACACAAACGCACATCATGAGCTATATCCTCTATTAAATAAGACTACCAAACAGCAATGTGAATTACAGTTTAGCAATGCTAAAGCAATGCACAAAAGCACCTCTAAACATGTCATTGCTGCATTCACAACTGGCCACATCAAAATTTATTGAAGAACATTTATTTTTGTATTAACACATCAATAATTTAAGAACATTATAGGACTGTAACATAATTCAATACTGTAATGTGTGTGAGAGAGAGAGCAATTGTTATAACTTTAAATGTAATAACACTTCACATATGAGTCACAGCTCATTTTAATGGCTCATACTGAATGTAAATGTCTCCCAGATCAATTGTGCTCCAGATTCAGTTCTTTTTCAAATCTGAATATTACGTCTTTACTCAGTGTAGTAGGTAGGACTGTTATATGTACACAAGCAGAACAAATCTGAGTAAATCATTTGTAAGAATTGTATAAATTACTCAATTCAGTTCAATGTTACAGTTTACAACAGAAAACACAGCTATTCATGCTGCTTATGTTTCATGCATTAGGCCAAATGTGTATTAAAAATGTATATAAAAATATGTGTGGTGGTATAGATTACACAAAAGTTAGATCCAGTTGCATGATTGTGCCAGAAATTTAGAATCACTCACAACGAGGTTTCTCTCACAAGTGACCGGGGAGGAGCAATTACTTCAGTTTATGTAATTTGTCAGGTTTATATTGTCAGATTAATTTACTTTTTTACCTCCATGAAACCAGTTAATTTCGATGTTTCCACATAAAGCATACTATTTAGAACTGAACCCNCCCCCCCCCCAGTTAAAAAAAAAAAAAAAGAAGTTTCCCACGATTATAATTCCTGTGTAAATAAATTTATACTGCCTCACATTAATATACCTATTAATGAAATATACTGCCATGAAGTAAATGTTCTGTGAAACTTGTTTTTTGATTTGAGCTTAAAAGTGAATAGTACTTGAAATTGTTTCTTTATGTTTGTCATTTGGCTGTTTCTGCACCTTCTGCACATCCTGTTTGCATTTCTCTGTCTTCTCATGGAGTTTCTTCTGCTGGTCTGGAGCAACAGAAGCATCTGCCTCACGGCCTGCAGCCAGTTTCTCCTCTTTACATGCCATGTGATAGGTCTTCTTTGCCGTTTCCATCTGCAGCCAGACATGCAACATTTTAACTAACTGCAATACTGCAACTAAATTAATGAAGCTTAGAGACTGGTTAGTTGAACTGACTGAAATTGTGGAACAAGTTTTTATAATAGTCAAGGTCGGTTCTGAGGACACTAGAATGCTTCCACTAACAATTCAGTTCCTGTTATAATTTGCTTACTCGTTTTGTTCTATAGCATGTGACTTTTTTTCTCAATGGAACGCAAAAGGAAAAATGCTGTACATTGTACTGGTTGTTCTTGTACATGCAATTACAATGATTGAGACATGTAAACATATTAAGCATAATACTTCAGTTGAATTTTAGACTGCATTCATTGATGTGCACATTTAATATACATGCAATGGAAAGATACCATAAAGTGACATTAACAGAGAATTTACATAATTAAAACCTTTTCTTTGTACCTCTTTGAGTTTCTTAGCCCAGGGTTTCTGGGCTTTCTTGAAGCCCTCATCTGCCTCTTTGGTTTCCTTGAAGCCCCCTATTATCTGTCTGTGGTACGAGTCTTTCTGCCAGTTTTTCACCTTCTCAATGTCCTCGTTCATCAGACCGTTCTTCACCTCTTGATGAAGCTCACTCACTTTATCAGCTTCTGTCATCATAGCTAACCAGGCTCGCTCCACAGAACCGTACTGAGGCCCTGGCCAAACACACACACACACACACACACAAACACGTACATACAAATAAAACAGAGATGTACAAAATCAGAAATACATAGATCAATATATGGACTTATGGAGATAACATTTATATTGCCATGGTTAGGGGTGGGCGATATACCGGTAGTGAAGTGAAGTGAAGTGACATGTGGCCAAGTATGGTGACCCATACTCGGAATTTGTGCTCTGCATTTAACCCGTCCATGTGCGCACACACACAGCAATGAACACACACACCGTAGTGAACACACACACCGTGAATACACACCCGGAGCAGTGGGCAGCCATTGCTGCGGCGCCCGGGGAGCAGTTGGGGGTACGGTGCCTTGCTCAAGGGTCTCACCTCAGTCGTGGTATTGAGGGTCGGGAGAGCGCTGGACATTCACTCCCCTCACCGACAATCCCTGCTGGACCTGAGACTCGAACCCATGACCTTTGGGTTACAAGTCCGAACTCTATCCATTAGGCCACGACTGCCCATTAGATGCAATTAACCGGAAGAAATCTGCCAACCAGTAGAGATTTTGGACTATCGTCTCTATTGTGGTTACGCTCACGTGACTTTGCTGTGCTGAGTTGTCTCAAAAGCATTTGAAGCCATTTGAATGCCTTTTTAAGCCTTGGGGTTTAAAAACAAGTGATTTTAAACAAAGCGCAAAAGAGTAGCGAAAAGTAGTGAAAGGAAACTCATTTCGGTATATGTGCGCATGCTGTCTAAAGATATTTCACACAGAGATTCCGGAAAATACACTGATAATGTGACCCGGGATTGTTTGATTTTGGTTCATTCACACTGCCAGTGATTTTCTGGAATCTGTGCGTGCATTATCACACACCCCATAAAGATCCCGTACAGACACATGACATCAGGATGTGTGTGTAATGTCTCCACAGCATCTTAAGTTTGCTTATGATCTGTGATTTCTCTTTCGAGAAACCACGCTTGTGCATTTTTTTTCTGATTCGAACATAACCTTGCGCAACTAGCTTACCATTTCACTAAGCTGGCGAATGATCTCAGCTTCAGCGTCATCACTACAACACACCCCATATGGCATTGGTACCGCCTTTTGTTCAAACAGGGTGCGTTCCGGGACTGATCCCAGCAATGTTACTAGGTCCCCATCCCAGGATCAATCCCGGGATGTGTTTGCATTCACACAGATGGCACTCTAGCAATTATATGGCAATTTTCTGGGATCAACGCTCTGTGTGAAAGGGGCTTGAGAGATGGTTTCTGAGTGCTGTCAGAGAGACGTGCGCACATGAAGCCACTCTTTTTGGCACCTTAGTGGGCTTGGATGGTTAAATACACATACTTGTGTGTCAAAATGCCCATCTTTGCGAGTATCCTTGTAAACGCAGTCATTTATGTCTTAAATTAAGGTAAACCTTTAAGAAAGAAATTGCATGTGTATCAGTATATTGGATCTGTGCATTTGCTCTTAAAGTGACAGCAGCCTAATAAACCTGCTGCCGTCTGTCATTAATGTTAATCAAACAACAAAAGAGAGAAAATCTCTTACTGCTCTTGACTGAATCACTTTTGTAACATAAATAAAAATAAATGTATGAAATGAATAAATGAATACATTTCATTACACAAGGAAGACTATACAGTGTTTTTTTTTGCATTTGATTACTTCTACTTCATTTGTCTTTATCGTACTACTGCTTGTAATTAGTTTCTTTGTTTTTTCTTTGTTTGTTTCTTTCTTTGTTCTTATTTTTTACTTTGTTCTAGTTTACTTGTCCTCCGTAAGCTTGTTTTTTATTTTATTTTTTTTTATTTTTTTGTTAGGCTAGTATAGCCTATTTTTGTGATATTGAAATTATGTTTAGAATTATGAAATTTCAATGGTATCAAAAATGTTGATATCATAACCTTATTTAAAGCAAAAATAACTATATTGTGATATATATCGTTATCGTGAAATAATCGCCCCATCATTTGCCCTGGTTTACATCACAATTTGGAAAAAATAAAATAAAATAACTACTTAAAAAATCTTAAGAGGTCAAAGAAAGAAGCTTTAGATTTATCTAACTGACCTTTCTCAATCAGTTGCCTCCACCTTTTGGACCATTCAGTGAGCTGTGTGCTGTAGGACTTCTCAATCTTGGCACGTTCCTGAAGGCAGTTCATAAGATCATTGCAAAGTCGATGGCCGTCATCAATTCTCTTGACTGCACGCTTATAATTTCCCACCTAGAAGAAATCATATTTCATATCACATCATATTACATATAACTTGATATGCAGTTCTTCTTATAAGTTTGCGCCCATGCAGAACCTGCAAAATGTTTATCATTTTAAAATAAATAAATAATAATAATATAAAAATGATTATGAAAATTGCATTTAGTTATTAAATTTAGTACTGCCCTGATTAAGTTATTTTACATAGCAGATATGTGCATATCACTACTGTTCAAAAGATTCCTTAATGGGTCAGTACGACTCTCTAATGTTTTTGAAAGAAGTCTCTTATGCTCGCCAAGACTTAATTTATTTGATACAGTACTACAATATAATATAATATAATATTTTTGACTTTTTCTTTTTCAAAATGTTTCTGGTTATGCAGGAAGACCATATAGTTCTCCCTGGTTCCTCCAGGTGGCGTAAGAAAGCACAGAGGAATGACTGCGGGTGGGAGAGGAGATGATATGAGGGGGGATGGGACTCATTGTTGTGCATGTGAAGTTATGCAATGACTGCCACAGCTTTGTGTCCATGTGCTGCTAGTGCTCTAATCCTCCGCTTCACTGCACTAACAATGACATCACAACTGCATACACGCATGCATACATGTCCAAGAAAGCTCAGCGAGGTTTAAAGAGACGGTTTAAAGGAATGAAAGATGCAACATGTCCACAGAGCCTCACTGCAGTTATGTCTCTGGGAATTTATAAACATCACAGGTTATTTGAATGCCTTTTAAATGACTGAAGTTGGCAAAATGCTGAAAAATCAGCAGGTATATTGCCCAACTCTAGAGGGCAGTATATATTATTACACAGCTCTATGAAATGCTTGATTCTGATTGGTTAGTCGTGGCATTCCGCGGTCAGTTATCCCCTAATAACGCTGTGCAATGATGCTCATCCGGGTATTTGAGGCCAGCACTTATTTCATGTTTCTCGTATCGCACCACGGACGGACGGGCTCTCTCGTTTCGTTCAAATGCAGCTGGTGCCACCTTGCACTTCAGTTATCGATTATATTTACTGCAAAATTAAACTGGAGGACTTCATTATTAACGATAGGCATACGTAATATTGATTGATTTATAATAAGTGTTTGCCTTGTTGCTAGAACGATTGTTTTGTACACTATAATGGACTAAGATAACAAGCAGGTAAGATTTTAAAGTCGACATGAAATGGTAATTTCTTCCCTATTGTGACGTATATCCGAGTGAAACGGCTTCTGGAACAAGAACAAATGTAGGACGGGACTTGATTTTGTCCGCGGGGAATTGATTGGATGGTTGGATGGTTGTGGTTTGCTATTGGTGGATCTCATGTGAGTGACAGGTTGCCCCGCCCTCATCATCAGAGAAGAGAAGAGATGTCACTGCAAGAGAGAGGGGCAGTTGTTTTGATTAAAGATTATGAGGACACATGAATTTAAACAAATAATGATGTGCACGGATAAATCATTTGTAATAAATACTTAAAACAGTTTCTTCTCAAATTAATATTTCATGTCCCCGTCATTATTTATGCAGTGAAAAGTTGTGTGATTAGTGGTATGACTGTACACAACCCCTAATTATTTGTCTTGTTTGGACTTGTTAGCTCAAAGCTGCTTACAAAGAACTGTTTTTTTTTTTTTTTTCACGGAAACTTTGCGTTTAATAAGCTAATCAAATAATTCAGCTCAAATCAATAGTTTGTGTCTAATTATTTACGGTTACACTTTATTTTAAGATGTCTTTGTTACAGTTTAATTATACATTTAAGTAATATTAATGAACAACATGTACTTACCATGGGGTTAGGATTAGGGTTAGTTGCATGTAATTATGCATAATTTACTGTTATTACTATAGTAACTACATGTGACATATATAACAAGGACACTGTAAAATAAAGTGTTTACTTGTGTGGCAAGTATCCGTATAATAAATGGGACAATGTACATCTAGATACAAACCCTGTTTGGGTTTTTTTTGCGTTAACAACTGCCTGGATGTATGTTATCCTTACGTAAGCTATATATTGCTGAAGATGCAGTTAGGGATATACGAGTTTTTCTTTCTTAACAACCTTTATAGAACAGTTTCCCTTCCAGGCAGGTTTTACCACGGCGCTTTATCTCATATTCAGCTACACTGACCTTCAGACAAGCTCTGATGAGTCAAATCAGCCTATAAATAAAAACTCATAGTAGCACACACTGATAGAGCTCTTCATTCACAGTCAATCATACAGACACACAAAACTGGCACATCCAATGCTTTCAGACTGCAGTCCGGATGCAGGTGCTGCTCAATGCAGGTGCACTAATAACTCAACAGCCTGACTGGAAGTGGACCTTGTGCTAGAGTATCTACTTAAAACTGCTCAAACACAAACAAAAACACATAAAACACTAGGTCTGCGACGCTATCTGAGCACTGACCGAATACTGACATAATACTGACATGATGTTAAGATTGTACTGGCTGCCAGACCCTCACAAAGGGTGATGTGAAGAGCTTTGGCAACATCACAGGGACAGACAGTGCCATCTAAATAGAGCTCATTGTGAGTATTCTGGCAGATGCTGATACTGTGAACACAACATCCCCCTGTTTTCCAACTATAGCTGGCTAAAACACAACACAACTATTGATGACCGGCTGAATAACTTAGCAGTGTAGCATTTAAAGGAAGGAAATGGTGGTCTTTGTACCTCCCAAAAGCTGTCCATGGCCTCATCAGCGACAGCGGATTCATCGTAAGAGCCAGACATCGTGCTGGGTGATGCAAAGCAAGACTGAACACGTCTGCAGAAAAGCGGACTTCCTCAAGGACTAAGAGAGAGAGAGAGAGAGAGAGAGAGACATTGTTTGGACACCTAAGTCACACTCAAAATATGTACGAATGCCATTTTAATAGATAACTAAATATCAAACCAACTGGCATTTGTTTGAAAGAAAGCACAAGCACAATTTTCAAGCATAACATATTCATAGTGAATGTGATGAACTACACCTGTGGTTACTCTGCTATGACATCTGTTTAAACTTAAGGAGAACTGACTTCCACTAAAAATAACCAATAGACCAGGGGCCTCATTTATAAAATGTTACGTAGAACCCGTCCTACATTTGATCTAAGAACATTTCTCAAATGTGCGTACATGTGATTCAGCAGATGTGAAATCTATTTCTGCATTATCCACCTTTTTCCTGACAAGTCTACTGCGTTTTAGATTATGGGAAGCACTTCCAGTTTGGGAAAGTTCCACTAAAAAACACTGAAACAAATCATTTCAAATCATAAGGTGGCTCTACAAAAAATCCTCATCCATCACTTTGACTAAATGAGCTGTAATTTTCCTTCATGTTGTTCTCATATTCAGACTTCAAGAGAATAACGTAAGACTTATTTTAACGTGACATGGTATAACAAGAATATCTGTGGCAAGAGCTCTTTCCAGTCACTGCATTTTTTCCTCCTGATTATTTTCTTTTTTTTCTTTTGTATTCCGCTGTAACAGTATGAAAAAAGACAACATATACAGTACTGCACATTTGTGGTCTGCTCTCTTGATTTAATTTACGATTTATCCCATTAATAATTCTCTGGAATGCACTAAGAATCTCTTGTTTTTCTCCCCAAATCCTCATTTCTATTTATTCCAGGGTTATTTTCACAAAGATGCTTTAAAATGCAATGTCTCTCCTTTTCACTTAATTCCTATTAGCAGTGGAATGTTACTGGAATGTTTTTAAAGCAGGTAAATACAATATTTTGGTCTGTCAAACGACAGAAATCACTTTGAAATATTATCACTTAATGTTCCAATTAATGATTTTTGATTGTCAACGTGTTACGTACATCATACAGACATACAGGTGCATCTCAATTAATTAGAATATCATGAAAAAGTAATTTTTTTTCTGTAATTTAATTCAAAAAGTAAAACTTTTTACTTTATTAGGCATAAAATAAAATATTTCCAGACTTTTTTGTTTTCATTTTGATGATTACAGCTTGCTGCTCATCAAAATAAAAAAATCAGCATCTCAAATTATTAGAATATTTAATTTCAAGTTCTATTAAATTACCATTCTTAGGGTATAAATACTGGGTTTAGGTCAGTAATCCCAACAGCAGTCAAATAGGAAGTCTGCTGACTTGATAGTTGTCCAGAAGACGATCATCAAGACCCTCTACAATGAGGGTAAGCCACAGAGGGTCATTGCTGAAAGAGCTGGCTGTTCGCAGAGTGCTGTGCCAAAGCATATTCATGGACAGTTGACTGGAAGGAAAAAGTGTGGTAGGAAAAGGTGTACAAGTGAAAGGAATGACCGCAGGCTTGAGAAGATTGTCAGGCGAAGCCGATTTAAGAACTTAGGAGAGCTTCAAGAGGAGTGGACTGAAGCTGGAGTCAGTGCATCAAGAGCCACCGAACACAGACGTCTTCAGGACATGGGCTACAACTGTCACATTCCACGTACCAAGCCACTTCTGAACCAAAGACAACGTCAGAAGCGTCTTACCTGGGCTAAGGAGAAAAAGAACTGGACTGTTGCTCAGTGGTCCAAAGTCCTCTTTTCAGATAAAAGTACATTTTGCATTTCATTTGGAAATCAAGATTTTGTCTGGAGTCAGGAGGAAGAGTGGAGAGGCACATAAACCATGTTGCTTGAAGTCCAGTGTGAAGTTTCCACAGTCAGTGATGATTGTGATGATTTGATGATTATTCTAATTTTTTGAGATAGTGAATTGGTGGGTTTTTGTTAAATGTGAGCCAAAATCATCACAATTAAAAGAACCAAAGACTTAAAGTACTTCAGTCTGTGTGCATTGAATTTATTTAATACACAAGTTCCACAATTTGAGTTGAATTACTGAAATAAATGAACTTTTCCACAACATTCTAATTTATTGAGATGCACCTGTATGTTACTACAGTGATGTTTAACATGTCCATAATATTGCTGCGGAAATAATGAGGGGTTAAATTCTGTAAAAAAAATTAAAAAAATTATTCTGGAGAAAAAAACCTCCTATAAGCCTTTAAGTACAGATGACACTGAGACATGCTGCTTTGATAGTCTGCAACCTGTAACAGTGGGAATTTATATGAATGCACACAAAAATAAAATAAAATAAATGCATTGCACCAAGATATTTTTACTATAACATAAATTATTCAATACTGATAACTATCAACAACACAAAAATAGTAAAATCTAATTATTTTGAGTTATGAGTTATGTCTCCATGTTTAGCACTATTCGTGAGTTACTGCATATGTAGAGAGTTGCAAATCTGCCAATTATAAGGTTTCTCTGTTCCATTGGACTAAACTGTATTAGACCTATGCAAAGAATCACACTTCTATTGTGCACAAATGTTTATTGTCACCCTGAATTTTATAAATTTTGTGCTAGCTACAATTCAGTATTATGTGGTGATGCTCTGTCATAGTTCAAGATAAGAATACTTCATGAGCCTCAACAATGTTCATTTTGGGTTTATAGATAAATCAGATAGCAAAGAAATATGTTGGTGCTATTTAAAAAGAACTCAACACAAAATACTAAAGGATACTCTTAACTAGAAAACTGGAACAGAGTAACCATGTAATACCAACAAGAACGGACAATGAGCTGAAAGAAACACAGAGCTTAAATGCAAACAAACCAATCAACGAAATGAATGACAGGTGCACATGATAATCAAATCAATTAACGAGAAACCATAGAAACTAACAGAAAACTAGGAAACATAACTAAAACCCACACAAAACAGACATAAACACAGATTACCTGTTACATGTATCTTAACTACTTTAAAAAAAGTACACTTTGTAATAATGTAAAATTAAAAGTTTTCCCTTAATGTACATTTTGAATAATTATGTTTTAATAATCTTTTGTCATGCTCTAACGCAATACAGTTATTTGATGTATTAACTAACTATACTAAAACAAATGTAAGTACTATTTAATATTGCATTTAAATTAATATATCTAAAATGTACTAAATTGCAACCTTCATCATTACAAAAATGTGTAATTACAAATATACATGTGTGTTGCAATAAAAAAATGACATAAAAGTGAAAGTATACATTAATTTGCTTGTCAGTACACTTCACTCTTTCCCCGCCAGTGTTTTTTAAAAGAGTTGCCATCCAGCGGCAGCATTTTTTATCACTGTAACAAAACTTTCAGATTTTGTTGTATGAATATCAAAAGAAAGAACAGAGCCTCTGCTTTTAAACCAACAAAAAAAAATATTCTATCTTTATGCATCCTTTTTTTTTTTTTTATCTTGAATGAGTTTCATAAAAATAAAAAAAATAACATTTTGAACAAAAAGTTGAGAAAATCGCATGCATAAACATGCATAAGCAATGCTTTTATCTCTTGTTTTTTCTTCTTTGCCTGTGTTTTGGTCTGGAGATTCTGTACTCTTTCAGAAGATGCGTAACAGTGCCCCCTACTGTATAACAGTGAAAACATGGATTGTCGGAATATTTCGTCAATGTTGGGGAAAGAGTTAACCTTTTTTCTAAGACAAAATAAGTAATAATGAAATTACATATTAAGATGTACTTAAGTCTTACTTTAGTGGGTCAAAAAGCACTCTTAAGTTCAACTAATTTCATTTAATAAAAATTTAAGCTATAGTACATTTTTATTTAAATATAACATGCAATAAAGTGTCTGAAAACCTTACATTCAGTTTGCACCTAAGTATATTCTTTTAAAGTACATACATTTTTATTATATGGACTCTTTTTAAAAGTATGCTAAAGTGTACTTCTTTTTACATGGGTTTGGCAGATGCATATATCCAAAGTGACTTGGCATTTAAGGAAGGTATGCATTTTATCAGTGAATGACTTCCTTGAAATCAAACCCATGACCTTGGCGCAGTGCTCCGCTGTTTGAGCTATAGGAACACTCCTTTGAACACTCATAGTGTTCAACACTCACTGCTGACTAGATGTAAAAAAGGATAGAAAAGCTGCCACATTACTAATTAACACATTTTATTTACCGCAAATTGCTTATCAAAGAAAAACAAACAATCGTGGCATATGCTGTAAAAACTTATTATAGTACAGCAAAAATAAAGCAGAACCTTTGTGACCCACTCTACAACAATGTGGCTTCACAAACCTAGAACTATATCTGAAGCCGATACACACAGATTCATAACACAGTAAACCTGGACCCATGAGCAATGGGAAAGTGAATATGGTTTAATGAGTCTTTAACCCAGTTTCTAAAACCCAGATTCGTTAAGCCCACAATGTCTGATGACACATATTGAGCACAGTAGAGGAAGCATAATGACACAGGCAGCCATCTTGTGAGAGTCTTCAGGTTTCGCAGTTTTTTTAGCTGTTTGCCCTTCATGGCTATAATGGCCAAGTAATATGAAGCCATTCATTAAAAAAAAAAAAAAAAAAAACATTATTAACTAGTGATGTTTGCATATTCAAGGATGACACACTGTACAGAAATAACTGAACAGTGATACATTAAAAATGGGTAAAAACAAAACAGACCATACACTGTAAGAAAAAAATCTGTACAAAAACGGAAAAGATACAGGTAATTTTCTGCCAAGACATTTTTTTTAAGTTCGCGGACATTTCCTTTAAGCCTAAAACACAACACAATGCGATGCATAATTCAAAATACGAGGAAAACACCTGTGAAAAATCTATATGGAAAATTCCTTTATATAAACTACTCTGGCCCAATTTTTTGGGAGCATTTTTTAGAAAGTATTTGTATGGTTTAATGGGATTTTCTGAGAAAGCTGTATATTCCTTTTGAACAATTGGGTAACTGTACACTAAACAAACTATATAAGACAATAAAGAGTTTACACAGAATAAATTCTTACATACTGTGTCAAATGACCTTTTCTAGTTTTATCTCTACAAGTTTGCTCTTATGTCAAGCATGAAAATTCTTTCTCAAAACAAAGTCTCACTAATTTGAATTAGGAATTCCCATGAATCATGTCATGAAACCATATCCACTTCACTATCCTCCTTCACAACACGTTACATGACAGATATGATGATGCCAGAAGACTCATTTCATATCTCATATATGGTTAACCAGTTGCCATTTAAACAGCATATCATAGAAACATAGAGGGAAAGCTGATATCAGCAATCTCTGTTTAGTGTCAGGACAACAGCTGGGTTTCAGTACAAGTGATATTACTAAAATTAATATTTAATGATTTGTAAACTGTGAGACAGTCCATATTCAACTCTCCTTTCATTCAGATTATGGACCAAATTATTGTGTCTCTGCTAGAGAAGTCTTGAGAATTCAATAAGAATTACTTACACCAAGAATTACACCAATGATGATAATTAAAAAGATAACTTAACTATAATGATTCAATAATCATTCTAGTCATTTGAGAATAGCGAAGTCCACATTAACAACACAGAAGAACAATATCATTGCAATCACTTTCAAAACAGATTTTTATTTATTTTTTCTCCAGCAGATGCCAATTAAAACATTGACGGCCAATCAAAATCTATGCTGAATGCGTGGCACAATTCCTCATCTTGCAGGTCAGCTCTCTGTAGGATGCAGCAGATGCTAGTCCACATATATGCCTGGATATATGCCTGATTAAACCATTCTTCTCCATAATTTGATGAATTACTGCTGCTATGATAAACATAAAATGTAGACAAGCATCTCTTTTAAATAGCACAATATTAATTGCAGCAGATAATGCGCTGATTTTGAGAAACAATAATGTGGCAAATTTACACAGAAAGGAGGTGTGTTTGTATTAAAAGGAATTACAGTTACTTAATTTACATAAGCATGTCATAATGTTATACAAGAGCTGATCCTTGTGAAAAAGAAGTACACTTTAGCATTTTTTTTATTTATTTAAACATGTATGTTGTGTTTAAATATATTAAGACTTTCGTAATGAAGTTGCAATTTAGTTCATTTAAAATATATTACCGTTAAAGGATTAGTTCACTTCAGAATTAAAATTTCCTGATAATTTACTCACCCCCATGTCATCCAAGATGTTTATGTCTTTCTTTCTTCAGGCGAAAAGAAATTAAGTTTTTTGAGGGAAAACATTCCAGGATTTTTTTCTATATAGTGGACTTCACTTTTTTTGAAGGTCCAAATTGCAGTTTCCATGCAGCTTCAAAGGGCTCTACATGATCCCAGCTGAGGAATAAGGGTCTTATCTAGCGAAACAATCCTCCATTTTCTAAAAAAAAAAAAAAAGACAAATTGATGTACTTTTTAACCACAAATGCTCGTCTTGCACCGCATCGTCTTGCTGCAATCCGCCACGCATTACGTAATCACGTTGGAAAGTTGATGCAGGCGGAATTAGGATGAAAAACTACTTAGTCTTGACTTAGTTTGACTTAGTCTTTGCACGTTCCCTTTGTAGAAACTGGTTCGGTACTTTAGCCTATGTCATGCGTGACCTTTCCAACCTTATTACATCATGCGTGGCGCATCACAGAGCAGTGCAAGACAAGCATTTGTGGTTAAAAAGTATAAATATTATTATTCTTTTTAAAAAAGACAGATTGTTTTGCTAAACAAGACCCTTATTCTTCAGTTGGGATCCTGTAGAGCCCTTTGAAACTGTATTAAAACTGCAATTTGGACCTTCAACCCATTGGACCCCAGTGAAGTCCACTATATGGAGAAAAATCCTGGAATGTTTTCCTCAAAAACATTAATTTCTTTTCGGCTGAAGATAGAAAGACATAATCGTCTTTGATGACATGGGGGTGAGAAAACTATCAGGAAATTGTCATTCTGAAGTGAACTCATCCTTTAAATCTAATATTGAATAACAGTTAAAGTAGTGTAAGTATTTTATATGCGCTTTCTTATTTTAGTCAACACATAAGAATAAGTGTATTCTTTACAGGATGACAAAAGATTATTAAAACACTATGACTTAAAATGCACTTTAAGGTAAAACATTTAATTTGACATTACTACAAATCTTTTTAAAAGTGCATTTAAGTGTGTTAAGAAACATGAAAGTGTTTAGAACACTCAAGCAGGATTTTATTTTATTAATATTTTATGTGCTTGTACAGTTTTTTTTTTTTTTTTTTTTAGATTTGAAGTACACTACAAGTGCACATTCAATACAATTAGGCACACTTCTTTTCCACAGGGAATGACACTTGATTGCAAGTGGTTAATAATGCTTTTGCACCAAGTGGAACAACCCGGACACCCCAGAACTGTTTTTGTTTTACAATATCCACTCCATCTCACCCATGTAAACAAAACAAAATAAATAAAAATAATAAAAAAAAAATTAGAGAAAGGCATATTCACAAATCATTTATTTACAAAACAAATTTCAAGCATCTAATCAAAATCATGCAGATCAAAAAGGTCATAAGAACATTTCAGTGAAGCGTGTCCAAATGTTTGACTAGCAATATCATCTGCGTTTTTGCAGTGGTTTTCATAAAAGATGGTCTACTGATCTTACTCAAAAATGCCAAAAAGATCCCTTGCGAAACCAAACATGAGGAAAAATTATTCCATTCAGCTCTTTGTTATCATCTTAGCTCTTTGATTTGATATAAAAATAAAAAAAACTTAAAAAAATACTACGAACTTACCAACGATGAACCCATTCACAAACAATGGTAGGACCTTTTAAGAGTAAAATGTTCCAGATATCATGATACGGGTCCGGCTGATTATATTATTTTTTGTTCTGTACTAGAGTCTTATGCGGTCTTGGTTTTGGAGTGTGTCTGGAGCTCATGTAGAGGATAATCCTGCGGTGTTCCACTTGAATGGCTTAGACCGCATGAGGCAAGGGGTTATGGGGAGGAGCGAGAGAACAAGAGAGAGAGAGAGAGAGAGAGAGAGAAAGGGAGAGAGGAGTGGGTGGATAAGTTGTGCTGGGAGAGGGTGTGATCACACTCGCACACTGGGGAACATTGTGATGGAAAGCTGCTGGGTTGCTCTGGTGAGGGAAAACGTCCTTAAACAGAGGTGACAGCTAAGGGGCCGTTTACACATCGTTTTCAACTAAAAATTTTACTTTTTAACCAATTTGGCCGTTCATTTACATGACAACAGCGTTTTGGGGGCCTGAAAATCCAAACTTTTGAAAACGGGATTCAAAGTGCAAGTTTTTGAAAACTATAGCATTATCGTCTCCGTGTAAACAACAAAATGTGAATTTGTGAAAACGGAGACGTCGTGTGCATGCGTATTTTATGTTCATGCGTAGTGTTTCTTTACAAAGTGACATCCCCATCTACTGGCCTGGCATGAATAATACAGCTTTTTTAGTCGTTTTGGGGATTCGTGTGAACGGGGATCATTTTGGCAACGTTGTCATCTGTACGCGAAAAACGAAAAGATAAAACCTTTCTGTTTTTAGTGCATCGTTGTACCCTTAAATAAATCCAGTGATGAAATAAGAGGTGAACTGAGAGGACAATGTTCTGGTTGACATGAATTGACACAGGAGGAGAGAGAGAGAGAGAGGAGAGACAGGAGGAGAGAGAAAGACAATGTCTCATGTTCTGTGTGATTCTGGGGGTGCAGGGAGACGTGTCATTATTAGCATGACATCACCTTGACAACAGAGTAATGTAATGAGAATACATGCCATGCATTAGAGGCAGCCTATTCATTTGCCACCCTTCAGTATTCATTTACATATATTTAACAATACTTTGCCTGCTTGCTCTTATCTGTCTTTCCTTTATTTATATATATAAGGACTGAACTAACTGGCTAAGTCATTATATTGTTCATTTCCATGGGACAAGTGGACTTGCAAAAAAATGTTTAGCATGTGGCACTTCAAGCTTGAATTTGACTTTACATACAGGTCAGAGAAAATTATGTTTTAATTTTTAAAAGTATAATTACATAATTTTTCTAAATGAATGTGTTAAATTGACAGCCCTAATGTTTGTTTAGCAGCTACTTTTATTCACAGCAATTTGTAGTGCATTTAAGCTATAAATTTTTATCAGTATGTGCGTTCCCTAAAGCCTTGCCATTGCTAGCAACCTGGTCTACCAGTTGAGTCATCTCAGCCTCAGATGTCACGGCTTGCCACGGATCGTCGGCTGAATGTCTGAAGCATAAGGCACACAAAAATGGGAAACACTTTGGGAGTATAAAGTCGTCATCTAATTGGTTGAAACCTATCCGCTTGGAAACAAAGTCATTGTAACGCCAAACCACCTCATGGAAGAAGAAAGTCGTCATGTTTATAACCGTGACAATGAACGCTTATCAGGATCAACTAAATGCAGGATTTTCAAAAGTATGTCAAGTTCTTGAATGTATAATTTATTAGATGCACTCCGTTCTGTTATCGTAGACACATTGCCTTTACATTTTCACACCCCTAAACAGAACAAAATGAACTGTAATTGGTTGCTTTACATGTCAGTCAGACGTCATCTCGGGCAATGAAAGCTGCGATGGAATCCTTCTACCATCAGTCTGAAGGTCTGGCTACGCAAGACTAGTTGAGCTTCAGGGAAACCAAAGAAGAGGGGAGAAATGGGATCAGGACAAAAATAATAAATAAATAAAAAAAACATGTGAGAGCCATAATTAATTTCTGGAGCACATATGCTAAATGCTGCACTGCTTTGTTACATTTTAGAACATAATCTCACTATTTCTTGAAAAACGAAATGCCTAGTGCAGAGGTCTCCAAACTCAGTCCTGGAGGGCCACTGTCCTGCAAAGTTTAGCTCCAACCCCAATTAAACACACCTGAACCAGCTAATCAAGGTCTCACAAGGCATATAAGAAACTTTCAAGCAGGTGTGTTGGAGCTGGTTGGAGATAAACTCTGCAGGACAGCGGCCCTCCAGGACCGAGTTTGGAGGCCTCTGGCCAAGTTAATGAAAACTATTGCACATACATGTAAACCTATTATAGTAAGCAGATTTCAGAGACTGCTGCTAAATATATCGCACCTGTCTCTCTGCAGCAACTGTGTTTGCAGGGTTTGCTGCAGACAAGTCTCTTGAAATTACTAAGATGAGCTGTCTGATGCATAAGAGACTATTAGATGTTGAACAGTTATTTGTTATGGGCCCTTTGATAAGTTTTATATATAAGAAAGGACTGGCTTATGTAAAATGCAAAAGTAATAAGAGTCTCTTAAGGAAAGGTGCATCCATAATTCGTGCTCTCGCTTTTTGTATGCAAACACTCATTGCACCATTGCAAACTCTTGTCTATTACATGCAAAATGCATTTTCTCACAAATTGCATGCATTATCAGTTCAGAAATAAAGAATGTGAAACAAAAGAAAATTGATATTAGTACTTTAGAAGTTTCTAATTAAAAGAAAAAAAAAATTACATTATATTACTTTTGTCCAAAGTCACTCACAGCACTGCATTATAATTTGCAATGCCTACTCTTACAGTCATTCTATGCACTAAATGATTTGAACCAGCTGAAAGGCAGTTAAAAACACTTTTGATCATAATAAGTAAACTTGAACATTTAAAATTCTGAAAAGGTGCGTGACTGGATAAATCATTGCTCTTCTCTATCATTAAAAGCTCAGATAACGCTCTTCTCCATCATTTGATGAATTATTGCTGCCATGATTGGTATAAACAAGTCTAATTTAAATACAAATCTGTTTCCTTTCCACACACAAGTGAGGTACAATCTATAATAAGCCTAATTTACAAAGAAGGGAGGCATGATTGTGCTGAAAACATTGGCAATGACTTAAATGGCACAATGCAGTGCAGATTTGTTTTGTAAAATATAGTTACATTTTGCAAATATATTATTATTATTATTTGCAATCATACACCGATCAGGCATAACATTATGACCACTGAATAAATGAACACTGTGAATAACAATGAACAATGAACACAGTGAATAGCACGGATGATCTCTTCATCACAGCACCTGTTAGTGGGTGGGATATATTAGGCAGCAAGTGAACATTTTGTCCTCAAAGTTGATGTGTTAGAAGCAGGAAAAATGGGCAAGCGTAGGGATTTGAGAAAGTTTGACAAGGGCCAAATTATGATGGTTAGAGTATCTCCAAAACTGCAGCTCTTGTGGGGTGTTCCCGGTCTGCAGTGGTCAGTATTTATCAAAAGTGGTCCAAGAAAGGAACAGTGGTGAACCGGCTAAAGGGTCATGAGAGGCCAAGGCTCATTGATACACCTGGGGAGTGAAGGCTGGCCCGTGTGGTCCGATCCAACAGACGAGCTTCTGTAGCTCAAATTGCTCAAGAAGTTAATGCTGGTTCTGATAGAAAGGTGTCAGAATACACAGTGCATCGCAGTTTGTTGCGTATGGGGCTGCATAGCCGCAGACCAGTCAGGGTGCCCATGCTGACCCCTGTCCACCGCCGAAAGCATCAACACTGGGCATGTAAGCATCAGAACTGGACCACGGAGCAATGGAAGAAGGTGGCTTGGTCTGATGAACCACGTTTTCTTTTACATCACATGGATGGCCGGGTGCGTGTGCATCGCTTACCTGGGGAACACATGGCACCAAGATGCACTGTGGGAAGAAGGCAAGCCTGCGGAGGCAGTGTGATGCTTTGGGCAATGTTCTGCTGGGAAACTTTGGGTCCTGCCATCCCTGCGGATGTTATTTTGACACGAACCACCTACCTAAGCATTGTTGCAGACCATGTACACCCTTTCATGGAAACGGTATTCCCTGGTGGCTGTGGCCTCTTTCAGCAGGATAACGCGCCCTGCCACAAAGCAAAAATGGTTCAAGAATGGTTTGAGGAGCACAACAACAAGTTTGAGGTGTTGACTTGTCCTCCAAATTCCCCAGATCTCAATCCAATCGAGCATCTGTGGGATGTGCTGAACAAACAAGTCAGATCCATGGAGGACTTACAGGACGTAAAGGATCTGCTGCTAAGATCTTGGTGCCAGATACCACAGCACACCTTCAGGGGTTTAGTGGAGTCCATGCCTCGACGGGTCAGGGCTGTTTTGGCAGCAAAAGGGGGACCAACACAATATTAGGAAGGTGGTCATAATGCTATGCCTGATCGCTGATCGATTATTACAAAATAATCTTGACTAGATTTCTGTTTTTCTATTTACAATTGCTAAGACACATTTATTGAAACCTTCACTAATTTTCTCACAACATTAAACACCAATCCAAATTTCCAAACTAAATTCACTAAACCCCTGACTCTTCTGGCAAAATCAAACAATCGCTTCAAAACCATTTCATGTGTACTTAAAATCAAACAATACTTTTAGATCATACACACACATCAGTCAATAATATAAGCATTACAGATCATTCATTAGACACTACATAAAAAAATGGAGTATATTATATACAAATAAACATAATTTTTGCAATCACATTAAGAAGTATAGTAATTGCAACTGAGTAAGGTGAATATATAGTGTACTGTATGTACTGCAAGTATAGTATTGTACTGAATATTCAATAGTACTGAATGTCTGTATATTCAGCACTATACTGTAAAAATGCTGCGGTCCAACTGCAATTGTAAAATTGCAATTGTAAAATCAAGGTCCATGAGAGATTCATTCTGCATCTTTGTTCTGGGTCCGGCCTGAGGACTTTGTCCCTATCACAGGCAATGTCATCTCTTACCAGGCGAAGGGAAAAACCCTCTCTAAACCTTGCTCTTTCTCGTCCTCATCCTCCTTGTCCACCACCTCTTACGCATACTATTCCTCCTCTCCTTTTTTGATTGTGTCCCTCTATTGTTGGTATCAACATTCAGTGCGCCTCTGCCACCTGTGCACTCTGAATTGGCTCATATTTTGTACAGTTGGTTTGATCATTAGAAACAAGTATGAACAATTTCGAATCATTGTGTGTAAATGATGACAACTGTGTTTTAGTTGTTTAACTTTTACAGCTTGTGTTTACCAGAATGTGTTTAAATTTTTGCTAAAAGAGTGCATGAGATTTGCGAATAGTGTCTAACTGCCTGAACTTGTTTAAGGTTTTACAGAAAGAGTGATTTATTCAACAAACTGGTTTAGACTAGTGAGAATTTGGTTCAGGGAATGGGGTTTAGTGTCTTAGCAATTATGAAAAACTGTAATGAATTTAAATCTTTATTGTTGTTAAAATTAATAATCTCAATTAAAATAAAATAATCATTATTGATAAAGTACAGAGTCATATACCTGTACATTATATTTTCATTTTACTTGAAATATGCAAAGGGTACAACAAAACATTAAGCTTTAGCTTCAGCTATGCTCAAACTAATAGAAAATGGTGGGAAAATGAATGAAAATCAAACTAAATTCAAATTAATTAATTAATTTATTTTTTCAGTCTGGTCCAGCTAATGCACTGTGTTCTTGAGTAAATAAAAGAGTTGATAACTCCGTCAAAAATGTTCTAATTGCAAGGTGGGACTTTCCATTCCTATACCTGCCATATTAGAGCATTGCAATTCCTCTCAATCATATTTCTGAATAGTTCATATCCTCTCTCTGTCTTTATTCACCCTGCTATATATACAATACAAATCTGTATGTCTTCTGTTCCAGATGTATACCACATTAGTATTATTATTTATTTTATTTTACTTATTTATTATTTTCTTAGTTTACTTATTTAAATGTTTCTGTTCTCATGTCATATGTATGTGTGTACCAAGAGCTTCTGTAAAACCACAACAAATTCCTTGTGTGTTTGTGCACACTTGGCGAATAAAGCACATTCTGATTCTGATCTGATTCTGATTAATAAAGAAAATGACTCCTGGTTGAACACTTTGGAGTCAGTAAATGTGCTGCTTAATGTTGAGAGTCTGGGATAAACAAAAAGACTGAGAAAAAAGAGATGAAAGCATAATTATATGTGAGGTGTAGCAAGTGCTGTCAGTGATATGGCGAGGGAGGAGTGTGTGTGAGAGAGAAAGAGAGGCCGATCACCCAGGTGAGCTCTGGCTATAGTCCATTATCTAAGCAGATCAGAGCAGAGACGCCACAGCTAATAACTGAGGAGCTTACAGCATGTAAGAAAAGCATGCTGGGAGTTGCCAGGAAACAGCACTCTCTCAGATAGAGCTTTCATCAGAAGCAGCCTGATAGGCTGAGCCGTGATTAAGCAAGTCATGTGACTGGAGGTTCAAGGGGTCTGATGTAATGTGGAAGAACGGCCATTAAGAGATTAATCATCAGAGAGAGAGAGAGAGAGAGACTGTATGTTTGTGATCCTCTGGCAACACAGTGATCGTCAACAACATCTATTTTCCATAATGATTTTGTGATTTAAAAATTCACTAAGCACAAGTAAGTAAACATGAACATGATCTAGTGGTTGGGCTGCACCTTAAGATGTTCAGTGGCTTGTCTCAAAACTCAGCACGTCACACACTCGTGACGCTCCCATCAGCCAGTTGGCAAGAGAAAGCGTGGCCAAAATCAAGATACCTAAAACGTAAAGAGAAGCAGAAGACGGGATGTGAGATGTAGATAGTCTTCAAAGCTATAGTCCCAAATATTTACCTGAATGAGATTCATTTTTTAGTTTCTTTCATGCAGTACTGTCACAGATCATCGCTCCTCGCCAACGCAATGACATGACCAGAGGAAAAAAAAATTTCTTTACAGTAGATTATTGATGTACCAGTTAACTAATTAATTTGTACACTGTAGTATTTTTTTATTTATTAAATTACTTTTTAAAACAATAGTACATACTGAGACCCTCAAAACTGTATATATTACATTTGTAAAAGTAAAAATATTGTCTGTATGTACTTGAACATGAATATTTTTGCTCCTTCAATTTAAGAGTACATATAGATCTGTTAAAGGGGTGGTTCATTGCGATTTCACTTTTTTAACTTTAGTTAGTGTGTAATGTTGCTGCTTGAGCATAAACAGTATCTGTAAAGTTACAGCACTGAAAGTTCAATGCAAAAGGAGATATTGACTTTTAAAATTATGGCAGTTTTAATGCCTACAAAAACGACCGGTTTGGACTACAACGAGCTTCTTGCCGGGTTGGTGACATCATAAACCCTGCAATTAATGCCGCGTTCCAGGTAACCCGTAACCCGTGTTTTTCCAACCTTCTACCCGTGAAAGTGCTCTGGAACGGCAGTCAAACCTGTGACTTCCCACCCGTGAACTCGTACTAGATCGATGTACTCCTAGTTCCGCGCTCTGACGTCACATAGCCCGCAAAACAACAATGGCAGCTCCTACGGATGCGGTGTTTATGCAAGTGGTGCACGGTGAGAAATAGACTTTAGGAAAATATAAAGTTGCAGTCAAATTAATAATAATATAATACATCTAGCTACCACAATTCCTTGCGCTCACGCAGTTTGGCATGACTTGCCTGGAACGCTACAAAGTCGTGAGTCGTGGTTTGAAGTCGTGACTTACGGGCTCAAAAACCTGCCTGGAAAGCAGCATAATGGTGTGTTCAAGTCCTCCTGGGAAGTTCGTATTTACGAGGTGGGAAGTCGTGTTTACGACGGTAGGTGCGTTCAAGTCACTTTTGTCAGAGTAATTAATTCTCTAAATTAATTACACAAAATAACAACACTTCTACTGTACTGTAAAAATGTAGAGCAAAAAATGTGCATTGGTTGTATGTGCTTTTTTATGTTTTTAATAAATTTATGAAGCCATTGTAAACTTTATCGTTACACATTATATTGTTACATTATGATGCTATCGAATTTTTTGCTGGGAATTAGCTTACTTCGTTGTAAATAGAAAAGCCTGACAAAGTCACTGGTAAATACCAATAAGTATTGTGGTATTTCGCCATGTTTCTCACTGACACGGCCCCAACTCGTTCAGATCGGGGCTTAAAGAAAACCCCAAGCTCCCCACTCGTATTTACGACATTGTGGTGGCGTACATGTATTCATGTGGCGTTCAGTATTTCTTGATGTTTAAAGAATATAAAGTTTTATATTTACTGTATAAAAACAACAGTTAAACTAAAATATAACAATACTTGAATTTGTTACACAGTGTAGATGCAGCAATCTATAATGAACCAGGAGAATACTCAGTAGAAACACAAAACACAATCTATACATTAACTAATGACGAGAACCGACAAAGAACTGCACAACACAGGGAGTATATATAAACAGACAACTAAACTAGATACAGGTGGGACTAATAAGTAACCAAGGCAACTAACGGGTAGGATTCAGTGGGGGCTTTCGCACCAGGTAAGTTATGGAACTCAGTTATAAGAATTAGCCACCAGGGTAGTCCCTCAAGAACTACATTATATTGCAGTGCCAGTAGGAGCTCTGAAGTAACATAAAGCCCAAAGTACACTTCACTTTTTATGCGTACGTGAGGGTCAGCGTACAGTGCGTGTGGCGCGAATTTCGTCATCAGAGGAGTATGTGCTTACTGTATGCTCAATGGCGAATTTTTGTATGTCACATGTCACACATGCGCATTCAATTTTTCAGTAATTAGTTTATTCACAAGGTGGCAACCGTGCCCTGGGGGTGTCGTTTCACAAGGTAGTCGAAGAAAAACTGCATAAGCAGAACAGACTGGAACGCATGCAAGCTACAGTGACAATGTGTAACAGACGTAGGCTAGTAAGAGCTTTGCGTGTAAACCTCGCTCCCCTGAACTCAAGAGGCGCTTTAGCAACTGAGACTGCGGTCTTTAGCCTCCTTGTTAGAGCGCCCGCCTCCTATGCAAACAGGCCTAGGTTCAAGTCCCGCTTAGAGCAGGCGGTTTGAACCGGAGGGGCTACACTGGTGGTCCGTACGGGAATGGAAGTGAGGTTTAGGGGGGTGAGTGTAACACACGTAGGCTAGTAAGAGCTGAGTGTGTAAATCTCACTCCCCTGAACTCAAGAGGCGCTCTAGCAACTGACACTAGAGACTATGGTCTGTAGATGGGATGTAGACATATAAGTTATTCGATTGAAAGAGCAAAAAGGATGGCTAAGAGAGAATATCTCCTATGACAACTTGCAGTGCTACATACAAGGCTGAGAAAAGAACATAACCCCGCAGACAAAGGCAATGGGTAAATGCTGTCAACATTAGCTTTCTGGTTATTATATATATTAAGGTTTTGGTTTATGATAATAACCCTGCCTTGTGAATATAAATACTTTGTAAGAAATAATTATTTTTGTCAAATTATCATCCCATGATGAGGCCTATATCTTTTACAGATATGCATTCCCATTTATGAAACACAAGCAGAATTTAAAATGACAAAAAAAAAGAAAGAAAGATTGAGGCCCAGACTGTGTACACTACTGAGCTGCCTGTCAGTGAGCTTTAACAAAGACAATATACACACATTAGTTTTAATATAAAGGAGAAAGACATTGTCCCGTTTCCTAGGAATAATCTGCCACACAACAATACATATAAACAACAAGCTAGTCTGTAGAACAGATGTTCACTGTCCTACTGGAGGAACTATTCCCTGAAGCAGGTGTTGTTATTAAATCTAGCAAACTCATCACTTCTGTTTGGGCATGCTTCAAAAACATTTAAAAAGATAGCAACTACACATGCAATAAAATATATTTACTAATGGACAAACGTGTCATGCATTTAAGCTAAGTACTGGATGCCTTATTATTGGACGAGATCCCTCCATGTATATTGTTACCATTAGCATAAGCTACGGACTACCAAACACTAAATGCTACAATGGCATACACAAGTCACATCTGTATAACTTTTACTACAAAGGAAAATGTAGGCCGTGTCTTAAAACCTATTGACCTGGCTCACTGTCTACAGCCTATATGAGCTCTCACATTCTGATTGATATGGACCTAATACAAGTACCATGTGTTTTTGGACATGGTATTATTACCCCCCTTTTTTGGACATGCAGTACAGTAATCATTTTTGGTCATGTAAAATTGCTATCACTGCATTTTTTTTTTTAAAGTACAATGGAGAACCATTATAAATACCATGGTATATAAATGGTTGACATTCTGTGCCATGGTAAATATCTAAATACCATAGTATTACCATTTGATACCATCATTATGCTGATAGGGCTACAGCATATTTGAAAGGGTGGGCAGGAAAAGCCACTCATGCCATGCAAATAGCACTCGTCACATGAACCGAGAGACTAAGCTCATTTTAACCAAGCGGTTAAAGGTGCTAAAGAGGATGTTTTGTTTTAAACATTTTTGCAATATTACTTGAAACTGTCTTTACTAACTGATAAAAGACTATTTACTAGGTGCACTGAAAGGAATATTATTAATATACATCATCTGTGCACGAGGTAGGGCCTTAAAAACATCAGCCAATCGTTTACGCAATCATCGCGTAAACGATTGACCCTCTGGCTTGTCAATCACTGCCATTACGTTCCTTGTGAGAGACGTGCGCGGATTGGCCCTCTGGCTTGTCAATCACTGCCATGACGTTCCTTGTGAGAGACTTGCGGCTGCGCGCTTCAGTAACTTTCCACACTCCACAGAGTCTCCACTTCTGCAGATTATGAGTTACCTGCGGTGAGTCCGACATAATGAATCCACTAAGTGTGTGCGTGGCTTTAAGTTAACGATTGTGGCCGATTATGAATGTAAATTGATACTTATGACTGATCGCGCTCAAACACGTCCAGTCAGAGCCAGTTGCGTTCAGTCTGCGATTACAGTCGGTGTTCAAATTCCATGTGAAAGTATATAAATCTGCTTTAGGAGCAGAAAACAATCGCTGTATGTTGAGCACAGTCAGAATGTTTTAGCTAGTCGTTAAATGTGTGCCCGGCTTAATAACACAGCGAATGCCGGTGGTTGTGTTCCAATACTCGTGCATGAGTTTTGGGAGGCGTTCACTTGAAATGAGCTGTGAAGGAGGGGGGTTGTTCTTAAGCATGCGCTCATTTCAAAAATTCAGTCGACGAAAAGAACCTCTGTACCACCTTTAAGGTTTGGCTGGTTAGCATGGTCCAGCTAACACCTGCTGATAAATTCGCTAACGACACAATTCTGCGGGCAACAGGCATCTTTCTCCATTGACAACCATTCAAAGCTAACTGTGCTTTCTGACAAAATAAAAACATTTGGAAAATTTAGCAAGCAACATATACTGTAAATTACAAATCTTTTTTAAGATTAATGGGAATGCTAACTAGCCTTGTCCAAGTATTATTGATCTCTTTATTTCTATCTTTAGCTAAGCTAACAACCTACTTTGACATAACAATTTGAACTACAAAATTACATTGAATACGGAGCATACGCACATAGTGGTTGGCATTTTTATGTATAAACCTCCTAATACTTTATTTACTTTAACTAATTAGTAAAAATGTATTTCGTAAGTCAGTATTTTAAAATATTTCAAATATTGAGCATATATTGAATTCAAATATTGAGATATTTCTAAGTCTTATTTGCGACAGGCTTTGTGTAGAGAGCATGCTGAAAACAAAATGGTTTTTGAACAGTAGATGTTTTACAGGGCTTAACTTATAAGAGGTCTAAATCTTGTGTTCGAAAGATGTTAGAAACCTACTCATCTCAACTCAATTGACACTGATTCTGTGGAAGACATAGAGAAGATGGTGGAATTAATGGATTGTACTTTGGGACACAAAAAAGGATTTACAGTTTATTTAATACAGGGACAGCCACCCTGAAGAACCTGGAGGCTAAATGTCTTGCTCAAGGGCTCAATATTGAAAGGTTATATTCCAGTACCTGGACTAATCCCAAGTTAGACTAGTTTTTATAGCTATTGTAACGACAGGGGGCGATGATCTCTGTGAACCCATGAATAATGCATATTCACTGAGATAGCCCCCCAGCAGCGAACAACTGAACAAGTGTCTATGTGTTTTACCTAATCTCTGATCAGTTTTATACATTAGAAGATGTTTTAATTATGATAATTAAATGGAATAATAGTAGTTAATAGTGTGTTATTGGCCTGTTTACCTGAGCCATCCATGGAACAAACAAAACAAGCCCTGAAAATTGATAAAAGAACACATATTATACAGACACTTGACATTTAATCTTATTAGATAATTAGTTAATTGCATTTGATAGATTTTACTTTGAATAAAACATTTGCAATGGATTTATAACAGGTGTTGTTATGCATGTTTGGCCTGAGCTTTTGTTGCATTTACACTGTTCTGACAAGCAGGCGTCACCAGCGTGTGGAGTTTCGAATGCTTTGAATCAGTGAATCATTTTGTGAAGCAATTGAAAAGCTTTGTTTCTCCCATCACTAGCAATAAGCAGTTTAACAAATACAAAATAAATAGAACTAAACAATGATAAGAACTTGAGCAGACATGAACTTTGAACCATGAAACCAAGACTCACAGATAGCTGATTTCATTTAACAATACACAACAAGCAAAAGTGGCAAACATGAGGGCTTAAATACATGGACAGGGGAAAATACATGACAACAACACGAGTGGAACTGATGAACATGATCCAATGAAAAGACAGAAATGATAAGATAACAAGCCAATGAACCAACAAAAATATGAGACATGAACTAGCAGAAAACAGAGGTCACAGGACAGGAAAGACATGAATTGTTCACATGAGAGAAGCAGGGAATCAAAGAACATGAAAACAAGCAACATGAACAAAAACCTAAACAGAGGTCACGTGACATATATGTACATGGGTTTAGCAGTAGACTACTCAGTCCAAAATGTACTGTCTTCAGCTGTCCAGCACTATAATGTCTGCATATAAAAGATGACGCAGGTGAGAAACAAAAGTGTGCATCTACATTACTAGATTTATGCTGCTTTCATTGTTAAAATAACAGTCATGTCCCATTTGCTTTTATTTCTAGTCCAGCATCTGGACAACTTGCTTAGTATAAAGGTGGTTCATAAATTGAACTCAAACAGAACAGGCACAGAAACTCTTATGGCACAATGAATTGGCAGTGCTACTGCACATCGGACACCTGGTGAAGCTGAAGCTTGAATGATAGAATGGATATTCCTGACATGCAAAGAAATAGTAATATAATACTAGTAGTAGTTGTTCATAGAGGTGATCTTCAATTGAGAATGTCCATTCACTTCATTGTAGCAACTACTGTCTATGCAGGTCTCTCTGTAATTTAGCGAAAACCCATAATCTTTTATTTAACTCAAAACAATTGGTTGTGCAAGATGGATTAATTTTTCTCATCACATTCTGCTACAATAGACCTTTGTACTAATAAAATATATAATACGTTATATATTGTTGCTTTAGACAAAGGCATCAGCCAACTGTGTAAATACAGTTTTCACTGAAGGTTATTTAAAACTGCCTTGGCAACCCTCTACGGACACACTGAAGCTCGAGTCACCATTGGCTAGTACATTTATATTTTACTCACCAGACTTTTTACAATGCAAGAACAATGCAAATGAAACAATTCTACATAAATACGATATAAAATATAAAAATAAAATATCAATTTCAAACACTATTAAAGTCAAGTAAACAGTCTGTAATAAAATAAGAGCAAATAGTCAAACTACAAACAACAGCACAAATAAACAGCAGAACAATGATACAAATTAAATAGTGCTTTTCAGGTTTTTCAGGTAGATCTAACAGTAGTTAGATACAGATTAGGTAGATTATGTACTGAAATTGAATATAGTAATTAAATGTAAAATAGCACTGCATAGTCTTCAATGTAAAATTAAATATAGATGAATCCTTATTAAAGTTACTCAGTCAAGAGCAGTTTGTTGTTGTTGTTTTGCAGTAAGTCTATTGTTTGATAAACATTATATAATGATCTGTTTATATTCGCTCAATACATATCCGACTATGTTTATTAGGATACTTGCCAAGACGGACATTTTGACATAACTTTGTGTGAAAGAGAGCTCAATTCAGTATTCACGTGCTGTCAGACGCGGCTTTCTTGGCACGTGCTTCAGATGTGCAGTTTGCGCACACAAAACTTCTTAATTGGCAAGGCTTAAAAACACGTGCAAATGATCAACTTTCATGACGATGCAGCACTGGTCCAACAGTTCTGCCAACGAGCCCTGCATGTGGTCTCTCTTTCTCTCACAGCGAGTGCACACGCGTGAGAGAAAGGACAGAGGGCGCTCTCAGCCAAGTGATGGTGCGTAAAGCTCAGCAGGAAATGAAATTATATCTGTGCTAAACTTTTTTACTTTTAACAACAATTTACTAGCCATTGGCTAATTAAAGAAATTTTTTAGTCATCTCTAGTGAAATTTGGTCGCATATGCGAGTGATTTACTCGCATTATAGAGAGTTGCTCGGATCCAAAATGTGGTATATTTTTGAATACATTCAATTCCCATTCAAAGACTCAACTTTCTAAGACAAGCAACTCAAATGCTCAACAAATAGAAATATTTCATTTGTTTCATATAATGATAATTGCCAAAGAAAACTGGCTAAGAACAGTAATAATGGCATCCATTTCTGCACAATAATGTATTCACCATTTACCTTTCCTAAAGCACTGAAAAGTCACTGCTTTGCATTTATGCAGAATGTAAGTTCATTGCTATCATCCTAACCTCTAGTCCAAGAGCTTGTGTAACATGGAAACTCATCATTATGGTTCATAAATAGTCTTTCAATGCATTCACGGTTTGTGTTGTGGATTCATCACTTTTACTTAAAATGGCTGTCGACTCCACTGATGGGTTGTGAATTTCACCCCATCCTCTTCATTACAAATATTACCATCCATAGACTCAATTAATAATGTTGTAGATGATTAACTATTTTGCTGAGTACACACTCTGTTGAAACTTTATGTAAGTTTGTTTCCTTTGCTCTCTGTGGAGCACTTACAGCATCTGTAACTGAAGCAGCAGTTTCACTTTTTTTCAGCAGATCTAGCTTCTTTTTAATGAGCTTGCCCTGTTGAACAATTTCCCAAGCATCAGTTCAGGTTATGTTACAAACAGGATGCGTTTGTGACCTCTCTGACTTTTATGTTGGCTGTGTAGTCCACTTCTTTCTTGAACAATGACATTTTCTTTCACATTTCTCACAATAAATAACAACCTAAATTGACCCCCAAGAAAGGTTCGTGAAGTCACTCATCCTCACCCAGTTTCCTAAGAAACCTCTTTTTCAATAAACTCTAAAAATGGTAAAGCAATTTATCAACAGACTGTTTTTACAACTGTTTCAAGAATCAAACATCTACAGAAAAATATAATATCACTTATGATAATCATCTCTGTCAGTTTTTCTACGTTGAAATCCCTAAATATTATCACTGGACTAGTCACCAAGTCACAAGTCGTCGCATCCTTAGTCACCACTAACTACTACCACTGCTTGGGCTGCAGCCAGAATGAGATAAGAAGTCAGCATTGCCTTGTTTGTTCTGAAGTTCTGAGAGGTATAATAGTGTAAAACACAATGATGAAATAAGGAATGTAATCTATATACACACAATAAGGGAATTGACTTTGTGAAGCATATAGTTCAGAGTTATCCAAACTATTATGTGCATGGTAGACATATTGTAATCGGTTTAGATTTCAAGGGGACTTTCCCAGGTCTTTGCGACTGTGGAGCTTCCTCCACTTTCTTGGTGGTTTATCCCCACCCAATGTGCTTGTCAGATCAGTGTTGTTCCAACATGTCTCTGGACCTCTCAAAGGTCTTCATGATGCATGAAGAGAGAGCAACTTGTCCTTGAAGTATGTAGGCCAAGGATGCCTACTGAGGTTCCCCATCTGTGGCTCCAGTATTCAAACTCTGGGACAGCTTCTTAAGTTATTGGGAGGGGTATTGAAGAACCTATCAGAACTGGATGGCACATGTCATTGGGACCAAGGATGATTCTGTCTGTTCTGAAGTTATCAAGCTGGTTTCTCCAGTTTCCCAAGCTCTCCCAGATATTGACAGTTTTTTAAAGGCAGGAAAAGAAGAGTAGTTACCCTCAGGTGTAGACTCACTAGTTGAAGACAGTCGAGGAGGGGGAAGTGAGGGCAGGAACCCTCCAGTCCAGTGTTGGAACTGTAGATAAGACCAAAGACTACGGAAAAGATCAGTTAAAAAAAAAAAAACAGTTCAGTTCAGGACTAGTTCCACTTTGCATCTCCATTGTGTTGTTCAATTGGACCTCCAGTGATTCCCATAGCTGCTTCATTAGTCTGTAGTTCACTTCAGTTGTTATCTCCAGACCTTACCAAACTTTTAATAAAGGTTCTTTTTTGGCATCTATGCTTCCATGAAGAATCTTTAACATTCACAGAAACTTTCCATTGCACAAAAGGTTCTTTAGATTATTAAAATGTTCTGCACACTAAGAAAAAAAAAAGGGTTATTTTAAGAACTGTTCACTAAAAGGTTGTTTGGGGAACAAATGGCTATTCTATGGCAGTGCTTCTCAAATCTGTAGGGATCCCCACCTCAGCACATTTTGGATGTCTCCATCAAATACACCTGATTCAGATCATCAATTCATTAGCAGAGACTGCAATAATTGAATTGGGTGTGACTGATGAGAGACAAACCCAAAATGTGCAGTGTTGGGGAGTCCTCCAGGGCAGGTTTGAGAATCACTGTTCTATGGCATCACTGTGAAAACCTTTTGGAACCTTTATTTTTAAAAGTTCTTGAGCTCCTGGTCTTGTTCAGCAAACTGGTTTCCTTCAAAGTCCTCACCATGTGATTGATGTCGGTTGGGGTGGGGGTCCAGAAATGAATTTCAGTAATATCCTCTACATAAAATATAAAAAGCGCTATATAAATAAAGGTGACTTGACTTGACTGACTAATACACTGAGTTTAATTCATCAACATAATATTCAACAATATTGCAGGTCTGCATGTATGCCTGTATCATTATATGAGAACTGAACTGAGCTGGACACTGTTTTCTCCAGAGCTGCTGTATAGAAGCTGCTGTATAGAAATCATTTCTTGGTAAAAACACAAATTCCAGAATACAGATAAGCTATAAATAACTTCCTAATATTACTGTTCCTTCCCAGTGTGCTGAGTGCTTTAAACACAATGCTGACTTTATAAAGTCCAACTGCACATACGTCATAAACACAGGTAAATGCTGCATCAATTCTCTACCTAAACCTTTTCATTAACCCCCCCACAAGATTAGGTCTTAAATGATTAATCCGATTAGTTGACTAGTGAAGTCTGTAACCAATTAATTCTGTCATTATATAGACATTTAGCAGTCATTAATACGTTACTGCATTTAAAGCTATTGCTATTAAAGTCATCGATCTAATTGACTCTAGCAAAAAAAAAAAAAAATCATTACAGTGCTAAGTGAACTGTGTTAGACAACTGACCAAACTTTAGTTCAGGCTTGTTAGCTCTGAGTAAGTCTTCTGTAAATTAACACGTTTTGCAATTTTTTAAAGGGGACATATCATGAAAATTTGACTTTTTCTGTGTTTAAGTGTTATAATTGGGTCCCAGGTGCATCTGACCACCCAGAAAATATGACAAGGACAAGCCAGTAACTTTGTTTTGGCAAGCCTTTCTCTTCAAGCATGTTAAAAAACGAGCCGCTCAGATTTAGCTCCTCTTGTGACGTAGGAAGGGGATCTTAATATAATATTATCGCCCCTTAATCTGCATGTTTCCACCCACAGTGCCATCATTTTGCTTTCGCAAGTGAAAACGGTGCTATGGCAAAAGTTACTAAGCAAAGCATGCTAACTGTTCTGTCGTTGGCTGCATAGATGAGCACGGAACACTATTTAGAGTCTTGTTGGCTTGGATAGTCTGCAAGTTGACCCTGGCAAGCTCGATTGCTAAAAAAGGAATGTTTCTGTCTGAGTGATATTTTGAAAAAAATATTAGACCATTCACAGCATTTGATAGCAATCATAAACATTAGCCTGGTGTGTATGGCTCTGTTTGGCAAACAGGTACGCTATGTATTGTGGGCGTCCATACGGGTATTGCACAAAAGATTAACATGACGGCACATGCTAGTTGATGAGTAGAATGAGCTGTCCACAGCAACTACATAAATTTATCAACTAACCATTCAGAAATGTCCAGTTGCATTCCAAAAGTTGTGACTTCTTCCTGAGTCTCTCCATCAGTATCCGACTCTGATTTGAACAATGTAAGGCTGAACACCGTTACTGGCGGTGTGAGATTCTCCAGCTTTGTTGTTGTTGAGCAACACCCAAATGGGGGCAAATTCGACAAGCTATAATAAATGATCTGTGGGGTATAATTTTAGCTGAAACTTCACAGACACATTCTGGGGACACCAGAGACTTATATTACATCTTGTGAAAAGGGGCATAATAGGTTCCTTTTAAGGTAATTGGTAATTTTATGTATCAGATATTGGTTAGGCAGGTAATCTGATGCCAAATGTCTCACCTGTTTTTGTGTGGCTACCACAAGCTGCAAAAAAGAATTTAGCTTTTAATCTTTCTATAAAAAGATCAAACTCCTTCTGGGTACAACATGGAAAAATGCAAGTAATTGTATTTTTATACAGCCACAAAGAAGACATCTTCTTATTTATCTTATGTTTTGAAACTAAATACTTTCCAGTATAATCAACAGAATCATCTGTTGCAACAATTAGTTAACAGGTGCTAGACACATTATTATCATTGTCTGTCTAAAATAAAATGATTTAATTTACAAATATCATGTGTTACCCTTTCTGACTGTTATATCCATTCCAGGTTGTGAAGTTTCTGATCTACTAATTTAAATAATTTTTCAATTATATTTTATACACAGCCGTATATATATAACTTTATAATAATATACACCGATCAGGCATAACATTATGACCACTGACAGGTGAAGTGAATAACACTGATGATCTCTTCATCACGGCACCTGTTAGTGGGTGGGATATATTAGGCAGCAAGTGAACATTTTGTCCTCAAAGTTGATGCGTTAGAAGCAGGAAAAATGGGCAAGCGTAAGGATTTGAGCAAGTTTGACATGGGCCAAATTGTGATGCTAGATGACTGTGTCAGAGCATCTCCAAAACTGCAGCTCTTGTGGGGTGTTCCCGGTCTGCAGTGGTCAGTATCTATCAAAAGTGGTCCAAGGAAGGAACAGTGGTGAACCGGCGACAGGGTCATGGGCAGCCAAGGCTTATTGATGCACCTGGGGAGTGAAGGCTGGCCCGTGTGGTCCGATCCAACAGACGAGCTTCTGTAGCTCAAATTGCTCAAGAAGTTAATGCTGGTTCTGATAGAAAGGTGCCAGAATACACAGGGCATCACAGTTTGTTGAGTATGGGGCTGCATATCCACAGACCAGTCAGGGTACCCATGCTGACCCCTGTCCACCCACCACCAAAAGTGCCAACAGTGGGCACGTGAGCATCAGAACTGGACCTTGGAGTAATGGAAGAAGGTGGCCTGGTCTGATGAATCACGTTTTCTTTTACATCACGTGGATGGCCGGGTGTGTGTGCATCGCTTACCTGGGGAATACATGGCACCAGGATGCACTATGAAAAGAAGGCAAGCCGGCATAGGCAGTAGGTGCACAAATATTAGGAAGGTGGTCATAATGTTATGCCTGATCTGTGTATATTAAGTCTATTACACCAAAGAATTTCCATTGTAAATAAATAAATAACTGTTGCCTTAATTGAACTTTTAGTTGATTGCAGCTTCCTACAGTGAACATTCTCATGGAGCTTTAAAGCTGAGCAAACTAATGCTTTAAAAAGCCAAGACTACCATGTCCATTTATTTGATGTAACTGATTATTAATAAAGCATACTTGGCATACTTAACATGCCATTCAGCAGACATTTCAGAGGCTTTGTGTGGTACTACAACTCTAAGAGCTAGTCTTTTATCTACATGGCAAGAGACAATTGCCAGACACAAGTCCTCATTTAAGATTCATCCTGTGAATAAAGAGCTATTTCCTCTCAGTATAAAGCCGGGGTGAGGCCATGTAAGGGTCAGCGTGGCACTATTGACCCAGACTGAAGGCTGACACACCCAATCAAAGCTGCCAGAATGTAGCCTACTCATTGTTTGGAAATAAAACTGCATTTTGTCTCATTCATTAGTGCACTGTCTATACAGTATGTGGGTGAATGTGATTTTACCAAGTACAACATGTTCCTGGACCAACATCTTTGTTGATCCTTGAACAACATTCCAATCAACCAATCAGATTTGAGGGAAAAATTTACAGTTTATGTCAAGTTTAGGCTTACAACCAGGGTTAGGTGCTTCTACGTCAGTGTTATTCACCTATCATTTACCTCTGATTTTAGGGATAAATTATGGGTAGGGATAGGTTTAGGGGTAGGAATGGGGTTATGACTAAATTTTCAGACAAGGATCAACAAAATATGTTGATCCAGGAACATGTCTTACTTGGCAAAATCACGGTGACCACAGTATGTGCAACAGAAACACAATGAAAACTTTATATTAAATGTTTCACAAACAAATATTGCATGGTTAGTGGAAAATCTTCATTGCCTATTAATTGTAATTGTATGGAAGGCAGCTACCAGCAGTCTTCAGAATTTCATTTTATTTGTGTCCCATCGAAGAAACTGATCAAATTAATGGTGACACTCAATAACCATGCCGTAAAGGAGCAACAAACACAACATCAGTGCAAATAGCTCAGTAAACAGCATAGCACAGTTGTTTGCATGAGTCATTCATGCTGCGTTGCATGCTGGGAAACACAGTCCTGCCACTGAAGAAAAGGAACTGACAGCTTCCTAAGGGATGCACTCAACTCTCAAGAGACATGAATGTAGCTGGTGTAAAAACGGAAGCAGTTCCACCTCCTCCACCCAAGTAGTCATCTGAATCTGTGACAACTAAAGTTACTTAGGAATATAATGAATAGGCCTACTAACGTAGAAAACAGTGTTAACATAAATGCCAAATATTTATCAGGCAGACTGTCCCAGCATTAAGTGTATTCTTTGGTTGAGTTATTTAGCAGGTGTTTTGTTTCTTCTTCTTCTTCCCTTTCCCTTTTCGTAATCTAATATTCATAAATGATCAAGCAGGTAATGGAAAGGGGTTTATTTTATTTTTTTTCAGTCTGAAGAAGTGTGTGGTGCTCATGTAAACAGTACAATTGTGGAGAAAAGCTGTTTGATGAACATTTAGACTTCCAAAAGTGTCTGAAGTTTATTTTTAAAAAGATCCTTAATCATTTCAGCCTGATCATTACATCACATCAACACATTATGTAAAGCAGCTTTACAAAGAGGCTAATATTGAAGGATTAAAATGATATTTGAAATGACAGCAAACTCGCAGCAGGGTTAGGATCTGACTACAAAATAACTTGATATAACTTAACTATGATCTAAAGTCTAGCTACAAAGACTGAATCTGACAGAGAACTGCTTCATTAACTGCTGCAGAAAGCAGATATTACATATTACAATTACAATGACGCTGATGTTGAACGTCTGAGAAGACAACACCATGTAGTGTGAGAGGGGGAAAAGGACGCAAAGTACAGCCTATACTGCTTGTTCAGTGGCTACAATGACTGTCTACATATAACAGACAGGAGTGTTATGAAAGGAAGCTTCTTTCTGTTGTAGATAGTGTGGTGTGGTGAAATGGTTAAAGCTCGCAACCAGAAGATCCCAGCAAGGGACAAGCCATTTTGCCCTTGAGCGAGACACATAACCCTGGGTTATTCCAGAGGGAATAAAGCTGAGAGTTCATGGCGTTCATGAAAGTCATGGAAAAAATCCACCCACCCTGATGGAGTGGTGAGGAATATGATAATCTAATAATTGCACATATTTCTCCCATCTCTTCTTCTTCTTCAATTAGGCTTTTGAAATAAATGATGAGCTATAAAATGTTCTAATTGTCTTGGACTGACATATTGAAAGCTTTACACTCTTCATTAGCTTGAAGCTTCTATATAAAATCATTCATAAGTCTAAAAGATCAAATCTCAGATCAATTCATTCACTGTTGGCTTTGGCTGTGAACACTGTTGGATCGCGATACACCTACCCAAATTATGGCTCAATTGACATCAGCTCTATTTAATGACATATTAAGTCAAATCTTCCAACAGAACACAAAACATAATTAAACTCTAAATGGGAAAAGCTTATTTCCTCTCTGTTGTGTTGTGGAATATCCATTTTAATACACCTGCAAATGCAGGCAAACAGGAAAATAACCTGACATGTCTCATAATGCCACACAAAACTTTTGCAATGTGTCAGAAAATTCAACAAACCTTTGATTTTGAAAATGTATTTATTTATTTGCGTCTTTTAATATTTAATACCAGAAAACTTGTCATTTTGGCTGGTGAGAAAGCTAGAAAGTTTATTTTACAACATTCATGAAAATATGAATGGGAATGGAAATACTAGCTAAAAGACATTTTCACTTAACACTTAATATATATATTAGACATGGATGCATCACTTTTAAAGGTAAAGAGGACTTAACTGGTTTCAGCACCGCGGACAGCAACCAACACAAAAACTACCATCCAGAATTGTAAGAAACAGTTCAAAAGACACAGCAAAACAAATGGATATTTACACAGGCAAAGTCATCACACTGCAAGAAATCTGAAAAAAAGTAGGCCAATGTGATAAATGAGCAAGAATTGATTTGAAAAAGATTAAAGGACTAGCCTTGTTTTTAACCTCCACAGTAACATGGAAATAATTCCATATTTAATATTTTGATTAAATATTAGGCTACCACTCGAGGAGTCGTCGCTTTATCGAAATGATATACGTGTATGAAAGAGCATAATATTTACAACCAAAAATGAGCCCGTTGCCTGACAGACCGTATGTGGTCATCTGAAAGAATGAAGCAATGGTATTGGCTACCAAAATATGATCTGTATAAACATGCAATGGATGACGCAAGGGGGCGCGTCAAAGTCCATCAAAATCTGTAGATTTGCAGTCTCTGAGGAGGTTCTGATCGTTACACACAAGCTTTTGCCACTATATAGGATAGTCAAGTGTAGCAATAAAGCTTTTCGTGTATTAAGAGGGTAAAGGAGACATGCCAATCCAAAACATAAATTATCACAGCCTATAATCAAAATAAAAGCACAAATGCATTCCTCTTACTGTGTGGTAAATATCTCAACTGGCGCTGTTTATGTCATGGCTCAGGCTTTTCTTCATCGATGACTGTCAAGTGTTGTTGTTGTTGCCAGCAGTTACGTAACGACCAGTTGAGATGCCTTCCTTGAATCGTGTTATTTTCCGACAGGTTTTGCAGCAAACGTGCCCGATGCCTTTTCATTTTCATCGAATATTGGATAAAATAATCCCAAGCAGACTGATATTTCTATAGTTCATATTTGATAGCCTACCTCTGGTGATATTTTCTTGTTTTGTTTATCACTCCTCTCCATCTGCCTAAAAGCAACGCCAACCAGTAATGCTCTTGAAGAAAAAACACATCTATCTACATCATAGGTGATATTTAATGTTTGATGTTCATAACGTTAGAAATAATTAAAGCGATTCTGATTATCAACATGGTCTTGATGGGATTTTTCTTTGGCTACAAATAATTCATTTGTGCTGTAGGCTATTCAACTAGACCTTTCTTTTCTTGAAATCCCCGATATTTCATTCACGACAATGACGGTTTATTTAAAACAAGCCTATTTACTCGCTGGATGGATAGCTTGAATTTATTATTTTAATATGTAATACCAACAAGTAAGGTCAGTAAAGCCATAACGACGCACCGTTAACGCAGCTGAATCGCTCGCTATATTTAATTCTGGACACGTCGGCATTTAACATAATATCGTGCCATGATGTGCATGAAATACACCGCAAACAAGCAGGAAAAAAACGGATATTTAAGGTATAAAAGGAAGAGAGGTCTGAACAGAAACACATCTACATAGAGCAATACCCAGTTAAAATATGCACCATACAATAATATTCACCATGCCGTAACATGAAAATAAGATTGTTTCCTACCGAAAATGACGTATGAGCTCCGTGCGGTTTTCTCGTTCGCAGTGATAGAAGGTGACCCCGCGCGCCCGTGTCCCTCCGCATCCACCAGATCACGATGTACGCAGCGATGTGCTCGCGCACTCTCCGCCGGTGGGGGATGGTTCAAACGGAGCTGTCATTCACATACGACAGGGAACCACCGCGATCTTTGACGCCTTTTTCAAGGATGTGAGGAAAAAAGACGCGCCTGATGCAGTCCTATCCGTATTTGAGAAGAAATGTATTATTTCTGAATTGTTTTGTTTCCTCTATATCACAGTGATAGCCTAACTATTCATATTTGATCTTTTTATGCTTTATTCATTTTTGCTGTCAATTACAGTATTCTTTTTTAGATAACAGTAGACTATACTTCCACTATAATGTCACCTTGCATCCTCCTCTTCTGGAGTCTTTAGATTTCAGTCTAATAGTAACCGAGTAAATTCAAGAGCATAGAGGCCTTGGTGTGTTTGGTTATACCCTCAGGTTGGTCAAACTTTTAACAGTTATATAATCTGTGCTCAAAGGATATAAATATCATGTAAAACACCTTAAATATTGTGATGTTAGTAAGACTGAAAGTACTCTTTCATATTGCATCTTTCTTCTAAAGCATTAAATGAATCTTCACCGCCTGATTTACAAATGGATATGTGGGAGTATTGCCAGGTGATGCATTGAACATTTCTCTATAACTGAAGCGGTTACAATTCAGTGTTCGTTGCCNTGCTTCTAATATGTAAAGCTGCTTTGAAACAATTACCAATTGTAAAAAGCGCTATATAAATAAATTTGACTTGACTTGACTTGACTTGACTTGACTTGCTATTGGTTGATCTCATGTGAGTGACAGGTTGTAAACACGTAAACAGAGAAGCATACACTTTTTAACAGTTCCCTCGCAAAACTTTTGTGTTCCCCCGAGAAACTTTGTACTCACTTGTAAAACTTTTGCATTGATTCCTACAGGTTTTGCGAGAGAACACAAAGATTCTTGGGGGAATGTACACATTTTGCGAGCTAACACAAAGTTACTCGGGGGAACGCAAAACATTTATGAGAGAACGCAAAAGCATTGACAATTTTTCCTCCCTTCTAATTTTTTTCCATCACCATGTTCCTTTAGGGGCTCCGTAGATGTCACTAGGAGAAGGAGGGTAAGTTATTTTGATTAAAGATTACAAGGGCACACAAATAATAATAATACAATTAATAATAATGACAATGTGCACAGATAAATCATTTATAATACAGCAAAATTCCATTGAAAATAAGAATAGTCAATTTTTATGGTGACATTAAGAAGTTCATGGCAATACTCTGATTGGCTGTTGGCCCCAAGCATTAAAGGGATAGTTCACCCAAAAATGAAAATTATCACATGATTTACTCACCCTCATATAGAAGCCCGTTTCCGCCACAAAAAAAAAAAGAATTGCGACTTTTTATCTCAGAATTCTGACTTTTTAACTCCCAATTGAGTTATATTAGATATAAACTCGAGTTTATATCTCACAATTGCGAGTTATAAAGTCCGAATTCTGAGATATAAAGTCGCAATCGCGTGATAAAAAGTCACAATTCTGAGATATAAAGTCGCAATCGCGTGATAAAAAGTCACAATTCTGAGATATTAAGTCGCAATTGCATGATAAAAAGTCACAATTCTGAGATATAGAGTCGCAATTGCGTGATAAAAAGTCACAATTCTGAGATAAAAAGTCGCAATTAACTTTTTTCTTTTTTTCTTGTGGCGGAAACGGGCTTCCATACCCTCAAGCCATCCTAGGTGTGTATGACTATCTTCTTCCAGACTAACAAAATCAGAGATATATTTGAAAATATCCTGGCTCCTCCAAGCTTTATAGTGGTAGTGAATGGGGGCATTCTAAAGCCGAAAAAAAAAAAAAGGTCTAAGCTTACGCTACTTCAGGGGTTACTCATTTGGCACAAGTCGACTTGCACAGTATGCGTATCACATTTCCTCTTCTCTATCTATGGTCGTCTGCTGGAAGCTTTATAAAGTTTTAAATATGGATATTTTTCTTACAAAAACCCATCGCACCTCGAGCTGTATGGATTATATTTATGATGGATGGATGGATGCATTTATTTTGGGCTTCAAAACAGGCCCCCCATCATCTCTACCAATGGTTCACTACGATTATAAAGCTTGGTAGAGCCAGGATGTTTAAATATAACTCTGATTGTGTTCGTCTGAAAGAAGATAGTCATATACACCTAGGATGGCTTGAGAGTGAGTAAATCATTGGATAATTTCCATTTTTTGGTGAACTAACTCTTTAAGGAAAAAGAGTATATAACTAGCCAAACTGACCAATTTGTTATTCTTCTTATCCTCAATGTTGATGAAGACAAAGGTGAGAACTGTTCCCCCATTCCATCAGATTTGGCACTTATGTAGCTGCTGTTCTTGCTTTTGAAGTGTGTTCAAAGGGACAGTCACCATTAAACCAAGTCCTATCCATTCTTAAATCTTTGTCTCTAAAATGCTAGTTGTCACTGACCAGTTATGCTCCTTCTTGCGTCTAACCAACACAACCGAGCTGTAGAATCACTGCTTGTCTAATATAAAGGAATAAGGTGTGCTGAAGAGCAACCTCCTGTCTTTCACTCTTAGGTAGGCCATCATAGCTAGGTCAGCTGGAGCTCTCTCTTCCACTACGGGAGATCCATCATCTATTTTGCCTTGATATAAATGTACAATATATAAATGTTCACATTTCCTCTTCTCTATCTAGGGGGTCAGACACTCACATACATTGTTGACAGCCCAACCATATAAGCAGTTGTTTACATCGGTTTAGAGTTGATGCCTTTCAGACTGGCACTTATCTCCTGCTCAGGGGTAGTTGTGGCCTAATGGTTAGAGAGTCAGACTGGTAACCTGAAGGTTGCGGGTTCGATTCTCAATTCTCAACAGGAAAATGTAAGTGGGGGAGTGAATGAATATATCTCTTCCACACTCAATACCCACAACTGAGGTGCCTTTGAACTGCCCACCTAACCCCCAATGGCTGCCCACAGCTCCAGGTGTGTGTCTACGGCTTGTAGTGTGTGTTTGTGGTCACTACTCACTGCTCCTAATGTGTGTGTGTGTACTAACTTGGATGTGTTTAAATGGAGAGGACAAATTCAGAGTATGGGTTACTATACTTGACCTTCACGTCACTTGCTCATTATCTCCAGTCTTTCAGAAACCCCTACTAAACTAAGGTCTACTATGCCAAATATTTAATCATGATTCCTGTGGCCCAACAGTGCTATCCTTCTCTAAGTTGACTAGAGAATTAGAAGAACTGCACTACACTTAGTGGCCCTCATTTATCAAACAAACGTAGAAACCAGCGTACATCTGAACGAAAAAATCAGCTTGTGACAACGCTCACGTGTGATTCATTAAACTTTCGTATGCAGCCAATTCTATGGAAGGCCATAAAGACAAATATGTCTTTAGACGCTACGTGTACAGACGTTATAACGCGTGTACACGTAATTGCGGCTAAACACGTTATTTTGTGTATTATAATGCGTGTATGCGTAATTGCGTGTAGACGCGAAAACTCAAGATTTTCGCTATCAAAATAAAAGTCACATCCACTAGCACTGCAAACCCTACATTTTTTTAATGTATCAATGTATATTTTATAACATTTAATTTATATAAAATATATAATATATTTTTAATTGTTTTAGCATAATATAATGTTCAAAATAACTAAAATTACTAAATTATAATTAATTATAATAATTATATAATAAATATTTTATCATATATATTATANTAATATAATGTTCAGAAAATGTAAAATTACTAAATTATAATTAATTAAAATAATTATATAATTAATATATTATATATATTATAAGTCTCATGATTTTCATTTCAGTTTTCAAGGTAGGCTAATTAGATAAGAGGTTTAAAATACATAAATGTGTGATATTTATTTTATCTTTTTAATTTATTTGGTATTATTTATTTTAGCTTGTTAAAACATTGTTTGTGTGTGTGTAATATATATATATATACTCTCTTGTCCTTTGGACATTCACTTGTCCGAGTAAAAAATTTGCTTGTCTGGAAATCAGTGTTCAGTCAGCTTTGACATATTTAAATCTGCATATCTGTGAAAATTACCCAGAGGGATTTTTTTTTTTTATCTTTAAAGGGGACCAACCAAATCTTATTAAATGTATGCTTCATCTTTCATTTTAAATTCCTAAATTTGATCAATAATTTAAATTTGAATAATAAGACACTATAGAACTTACCTATCAAATTAAATCATTTACACTGAAAAATTACAACTGCATTAAATACTGTTATGAGATTGTTTTAAATATTTTTGGAATATACAAGATATGTTGGAATGATACTTTTAAACATGAAATTAAACCGCCAGTAGGTGGCGGCAGGTGACCGTCTTAATGAGTGAGTCATTGAGTCATTCATTCAAACGATTCACTCAAACGACTGATTTATTCAAGAATTACTGTAATATTTATATGAGTTAGATTTGGTACATTATTATGGTCAAAACGACATTGTACTTCAACAAAAATACTTTACAGCTCCCTTTATCGGTCCATTCAAATGTTTCGAATACATAGACACAATATATAATATGGTGCGATAAATCAAAAATAAATAAATAAACTAACGTAAAACAAAAGGCGCAGCTTGCACAATGTCCTCCTTGATTGTTTCGTTAAGATGACACAGAAGTGCGTTCCAAAAAAAGGGGTAAACCCTTTACCACTAAATAAGTAGCTATATATTATAAATTGAAACACAAATTAGGCTATAGTGGCATTTATTATAAAACAAAAATGAATTTATTTAAAGCAAAACTGAATTGGGCTGACATAGCCTACCTTTCTCATTCGGGAGGAATCCAATCGTTTCCATATTCACAATGTAACATTTATTGGTTGCTGAACTACTGTTCATTATGTAAACTAAGGTTTTGTATTTCATTCTTGTTTCAATATCCACGTAAAACATCATCCTTCGCATGTGCAAAAATGTGTTTGGTTGGGAGTTGCGTGCTGACTGGTACAGATGTATAGCGGACCATTAAACTGAGCAGTGTTAAATTTCTCTGCATTTAGCTTGCTGATAAATGGCCGAAATGTAAAGCTACACTCTAAAAAATGCTGGGTTAAAAACAACCCAAGTTGGGTTGAAAATGGACAAACCCAGCGATTGGCTTGTTTTTGACCCAGCAGTTGGGTTAAATGTTTGCCCAACCTGCTGGGTAGTTTTATTTAACCCAACAATTGTTTACAAATTACTATAGGTCTGGCTTAAAATGAACCCAAAATAGGTTGGAAATTAAAAATCAGACTCATAATTACTAGAGGCAACAATAATAATCAAAAAGATGAGCATTTATTAATAAGCAATTTAATAAATGTTTATTGTTTAAATATTATTCAAAAAAAATATTAATAAATGTTTGTTTATTAAACATATTAATAAATGTTAATTTCCAACATATTTTGGGTTCATTTTAAGCAAGAAATACAGTAATTTTTAAACAATATTTGGGTTAAATAAAACTACCCAGCAGGTTGGGCAAACATTTAACCCAGCCGCTGGGTTAAAACAACCCAATCGCTGGGTTTGTCCATTTTCAACCCAACTTGGGTTGTTTTTAACCCAGCATTTTTTAGGGTGTAGCAACTCTACAACTGATGTGTTGGGTCTGCGTGTGTGTTACGAACACACTGCTCCAAGACTTGAGTGAAGATCCACGTGCAGCATTTATTTAGGACAATCCATAAGAGTAGTCAAAACAGGCACATGGTCAAATACACACAGCATTCCAAACTAGGCAGAATCCAAGAACACAGGCAGAGAACATGAAACACTGAAACAAGAATACAGGTGCTCAGAAATGCAGTGGTAACATTACCAAGACTACGCACCAAACCAAATGAGAACACAGCTTAAATAGACAAAGACAAACAAGCTAATGAACCACAGGTGGAAACAATCAGGCACGATAAGAATAATGGGAAGAGAGTTCTGGGAAATGTAGTTCATGTGTGAATGTCAATGAACAAGAGGCTGGTGATCATGACAGTGCGAGTGAGGCGCCCGCGCGATCAATTGGATTTAATAAAATAAAACGAATACAATGCGTCAAATAAGCGTAGCCTGTATTAGCCCTATGTGATGCAGTTTTTCTCTTTTGTTTTGTTAATCTGTTAGTTATTTCAGTGAAATATATATTTTGTGTGGTCCTATTTTTTATTCCTTGTATATTATTGTGTTTTTCTCTGCATTGCAGGTGCATGATGTGTGAATCCTAATGTCCTGTTGATGCAGCAGTTTGCGCATGCAAAGCGAAATCCCTGGAAAGAAAAAAAAACATTTGTGGTATTTTAAGACCAAGTCATCTATTCTAATTTAATTTTAATCGTGTAGTTTAATGGTTAATGATCGGTTAGTGAGTGTCGATCAGGAAAATAAACTAAATTTTCTCATAACAACTCTCCACCAGATGTACACAAGCTGAGACCTGACGTGAGATTTGATTGTAGTCACCGCTCACGCTCATATTGATAAATGCCAAATTTTGCGTTTAAACGAGCGTATGCACAGTTTTCTGGCGTACGATCGTTTGATAAATGAGGGCCACTGTCTTTTAATTAATTATACCACCAGGCCAGCCAAAGTGTCATGCTTCGGTTCTTCAGGCTCTAGTTTTTTTCCCCAAAGTCTTTTAGGCCGTTTTCACACCTGGCTTGTTTGGAGCATTTGTTTCAGAACGTTTTCTCCCTTAGTTCGGTTCATTTTAGTCTCAGCCTCAGACGTCACGGCTGATCGTCTGATGCATAAGGTACACAAAATGGAAACACTTTAGGAGTTCCAAAGTCATCATCTAATTGGTTGAATTCTCCAGGAATTCCAGATGTGTTGCATTCAACAGTCTGCCTGAAAACAAAGCTGTCGTGACCCCAAACCCCCTCATAGAAGAAAGCCTTTGTGAACGCTTATCAGGATCAACTAAATGCAGGATTTTCAAAAGTATGTGAAATTTGCAGTGCCATTGTTGCAGTAAACTTGCACAACCTTCTTGAACAAATAATTTATTGTATGCATGGTGGTTATCGTACGCACATTGACTTTACATTTTCACGCCCCTAAACAGGAAGCGGAACAAAATGAACTGTGATTGGCTGCTTTACATGTCAGTCAGACGTCGTCTTTGCCGATCCTTGGCCGATGAAAGATGCAATGGAGTCCAGACGTTCTGCCATCAATCTGAAGGTTTGGCTATGCAAGACTAGTGCTTCTCAATACTCAAATTGATGCTTCCCCGTTTGCTCGCTCCTACATCCTTCAGCCTGTGACCCGGAAACAGATCGAACTCAGCCATCTTGAAGGACACCTCAATTCTCTAATTGCACAGCGAGGAGGCAGGTAACGAGGAGTGAGGAAGCGTCGCGAGGAGCTATGAACGAGGATACACAGGAAGTCTTTCTCTTCGAGAAACCTAACGCACGTATACTTTATCCTCCCCCTTCATATCTGTCACAATAATTTAAATGTATGCTTTACTTTTACAGTTTAAATAAACTTTACATCTTGCTTTATTATTATTTATTATGAATTTTTTAAAGAACCAAACTTTTACAACATAAGGACAGAATCCTCGAGCGCAGCTGATGATGTGAAGTGATCAAGAACATTCCAATAAACAAAATTTCCTTCGATTCCTCCGTCCTCCTTTTCTTTCCTTGCATCCTCCCCTCACATCCTATGGGGGTGAAGCTGAGACACGAGGAAAGGAAACAAGGATGCACAAATAAGAAATGAGAAGCAACCTAGGTTCATTTAGGCATGTATGAACAGCCAACCCAACGAACCACTCTGTAACACAATGTTTGATGAGTAATTACGTACACTGCATAAAAAGCAGCAGTGTTTGTTTTGCTAATTCCTCTCAAAATGAATTGCGAGTTAACCTGGACCAAAGACGAAACACAATTTTTCATTTTAAAATGCTGCTCTTCTCCGAAATGGGTACGATGCCCAGACGAAGCCTTGATTCCTATGATAAAGTAATACATTCGCACACTGACCAACAAGAGGACAGTTTACTTACACGTGACTTGTATTAATAAATTTTGGTCAGTTGAAAAATGTTGCCTTGTGAAGCGAACCGAACCAAGAAATTCCAACACTGTAACAACAACTGCACCTGTGATTCATGATATGCATGTAGCATTTGATTTATTTATAGATTGTTGACAACTGTTATACAGTCTTGAGTCGAATTTTCTTTTCCCAATATCAGATACAGCAGAGCGATACAGGGTAAAGAGTGTGCTTGAAATGTTACAAAAGGGGAGCGACTGGAGAAAGATTTTGAGATTCTTGAAATGTTTGATTTACTCCAGAAATAAAGAAATGAATACTTTACAACAACAACAAAAAAACAATGCAGCATTTACAATTCAAGGACAAATCTGCCATAATTTCAGTACAATTTTGATTATTTCTTATTCACATTCCACTAATGATTGCAATAAATGGGTAGAGAAAGATCATATAAATCACCATTAGATGACCATCGCCAGTCTCTGTCACAGCTGTTAAAGGTGCAGTAAGAGATTTCGGAGAAACGCTGTTGAAAGTGGACTGGACCGAGCAGCCCAACACACTTGTAGCTAATAGCAGTAGGGGGCGTGTCCAGTCATGATGGGGGAGGAGAGGGAGTGAGTTAGAGGGAGATTTGAAGACTGTAGAAAGAGAGATGGCTGAGAGACATTACAAAAGAGAAAATCTCAGAAATATCAATGGAAAAAGAAGGGTTCTAATCAGGCAAGAGCTTTAGAACCCATGTTAATATTAGAAAAGCTTTCCAGCGCTGGAGAGATGTAAGAGAGTGGGAAGGCCTGAAAAGGACACAACATTGTTTCTGCTTCATTCGCAAGTAAGATTGGTTTTGCTATGTTTCACAGAACCAAAATATGCTGTTGTTGTAATGTTAGCTATAGTAACAGGACAGTTTTGAAGTGTCATTGTTTGTCTGGAGCTGCTGGTGACTAACAACAAATTCCTGCTTGCATAAACTCTTATGTACAATTTGTTTATTTTTTGTTCTTCCTTCGTTCATTCATTATCTTAGCTTTATTTTTTGCAGAAGTATTATTTTGCTTCGCTTCAACTATGATAAAGAGACATCCACTCTTGCATTGTGTTTTGGGGCGGGAGGGGTGTGTTTGTTTGGCTTGATTTCAACATTGTTTCTCAGAAATCTCTTACTGCACCTTTAAATGTGTTGTTGTGCCACAGGTTTTAAGTTAAGTTTAAGTTAAAGGTTTAGCTAACTAATCTTATTACAATACAATATATTTTGAGCTTTCCGATTATTAATAAAACAAATACATTGAAATACTGATAAGACAAGATTATTTGAGACCTAAACAATTATCATTTGAAGTATATGTTTGTGGAAATTGTATAAATCAGAAACAAAAAACAAACAAAAAACGAAACAATTTATACTTAGGACAGATTAAACAGTTTAAGACCTAGAAAAGCACCTTTCAAAAATGAAATGGCACTATTATTAACAGTCACTTATGACAAATGAAAAGAGGTCAGCGAATATCCAGTGTCTGAAGAGAAACTACAATCAAGTTGTAAACATTTCAAACGAAATCCATCCCCTTATGCAAGAGGCAATTTATTAGGCAAACAGCTAACCTTGGCATCAAGTCTTTCGATCATTCACATTATTTCAAACATACAAACCAACATACTGTATACACACACACACACAATCTATGGTTTTAGTTTATGAGTGGACGAACAATAATTTGAAATAAAAATGAAATAATTGAGACATTTGTAAATTGCTGCTATTGTGCTTTGATTACAGGTGCAAAACCCTCAGAAGAGTGAGGAAGAATCTGACATCAGCAGCCGCTGAGAAGGTCCTGTATGACCACTGACCATGAGATTTATGATACTGATGTCCTAAACAGGCTCATTTCACCTTAACTCAATTTTAGAATGTCCTTCCAAAGTTCTCTTCTCTTAAAAACAATCCTGTACCACAACAAAACAAGTGCACTCAGTAAACTGGACTGATCAGCATCGTATTAAGCCACTTAATTAAATGACGCAATTCTGACGTGAAAAGCTTTTTCACCAGGACATCTAAGATCGCAGACCCAGAAAAACCACCACACTACACTTTAAAGACTTTCCAATCAAAATCTCCTTCAATGGTAAAAGTGGTGGACTACTAACCACTAAACCCCATCAACATTAGAACATTTTGCAAACGTGTTTTTGAAAACTAATCTGACAGTAGCTGCGTGTGTGAGAATTCCCAACATGAGTGTACAATATTGGCAATAAGACTGATTTCAACTACTTTGATCAGTTTAAGACATGATACCCATTTTTGTTTAGCAGTTTAAAGAACTAAGACTGTGAATATGCCATTTTACCACGTACAGCATACACTAAACAAACGTCAATATTAGTCGAATGGCCCCATCCATCGTTACCAAGAAAACATCTACATTCGGTTTAGTTCACATCACGAAAACCTAAGACTCCCTGTATTTTAAGATCATTAATACGTGACATGCTCATGCAAAAAGATAAAAATAAATCAACTCTAAATAACAGCATATCCATAGAGGCTAAAGGCATACACTGCAGAATGAAAGGGCCATTCGTTACTACAACATCATTACGAACACTTCCAAAAGCTTTCTCTTTAAACACCACTTATTTCAAGACATGATAGTAAAGTGTAGTTGCATTCAATAAACCTGACATTAGGAAATGAGAATCTCATGCAAGTATTCATTAAAACGCAAGACAAACTTCATTTGCAAACTAGTCTATCACTTTTGTCTCAGACATCCCCACACTGTATTCTTTATCTAAACACTAAAAAGGCTGGTAAAACGCAATCAGATTTCATTCAATGTTGCCATTAATGTGAA
>RJVU01017312.1:5209020-5233744 GCA_003731715.1 Anabarilius grahami
CTGATAGTGGATGCAGAAGGGGTTCAGTCGGGTAAGAAAAGGTAGAAAATTGGGGAGAACTTTGCAGAGGCTTCTGTGTTAGTTGTGGTGGTTATCTGATGCTGGAGAGAGAGTTTTGATTAATGTTATATGTGGCCACCAGAGCCGTGCCGTTGCTGGTCATACAGTCCTGCTGAAGGGCTTCGAAGTAAGACGCTTGCACAGGTTTATGACACTGCAGCACACGCCGGGCATCTTCTGTCTTAAACCACTCCCTTTTCCTACCTGTGAAAAAAAGACAACAGAAATTCTGCATTCACGTGGTGTCCTACTTACTGTAATTATATTTTGTGCTCTGAGCGTCCCCTCACTAATGTGTTTCTATGGCAATTAGGGCTGCCCCCTAATAGTCAACTAACTGTTAGTCAACAAGAAGAGGCTTAGTTGACCAAAATTTTATAAGTCACAGGAAAAAAATGTGGCGAAGTCACGCAGTCTGTGACGGACAGATCGTTAACAGCTGGTCTATGTGGTAATTACAGTACATCGGGCAGGACATCCAAGCGCTTGCATATCATTCATCGATGTCAAATATGGCTTATCATCTGAAACATGTAAGTAGTAGCAACTTTTACATGGCCGCTCGCTTCAGAAAAATGTGGGCTATTCAGGTGTTTGTGCAGAGTGTGAAAGCTGAATAGTAGCATGCTTCCTGCATGACAGCTAACATGGAGGCGATCACTTGCACTTAAAATACTCTGTCATTTTTGGTTAAACAGATAAGAGTAATACATCTTTTGAATTTGTGAAAAGTCTACTTTTTTGTGGACTCACAATAACAACAAAAGGTTGTGCTTTTGTAAAATAATATAAGCAAACAGGGTCCGCTTTCAGCAGTCTCTCTGTGTGAACTTAAGCGCCCCCCAAAAAAAAGAAGAAGAAAAAAAAAAAAAAGAGAATAGTGAAATGTCTACTTTTAAATGAACCAATTGAAATGGAAAACAAATATTCTCAGGTTATGTAATAATAATGAAACGTACATATAGGTATGTGCACTACTGCGGAAATGACGAATCACTTCATCGTTGCAGCCGAAAATACAGAAAACACTAGTTAAAGCAGTCTCCTTGCTGTTTTTCCCCAACACATTCATAATCATTACCTCTGCCCGTGTGCTGTGGCAAACTTTAAGCGTGCTTGAGCACTGATTAGTCTATGTACTTATTAAAGGCTCTTTATTATAATTTATATGGTTTATTAATGAACGTGCGATTAGTCGACTAATGCTTAAAATGAAGGACTACTAGTCAACCATAAAATCATTAGTCAAAGGCAGCTCTAATGGCAATGCATGTAATGGCAAATGTATAAAGAAATAAATTAAAATAAAAAAATAAATAATAACCCAAGCATGCGCACCAGGTAACACTAGCTAAAACAAACTTGTAGAATAGTTTGATCTAAATTCAACTGAGGTTGCTGCCACTTTCTAACTAAAATACACTAAGGTTTTGACAAACAAGAACAGATTTTTGGGATTCCACTAATCCTAACTCATAATTATGGTGATTCAGTAAATGCAGCACAACTGTGGCATAAGCTAACCTATTCATTTTTAGATCATTTATAGATAGATAATTTATTTGTCCTCCAAGAGGAAATTCGACTTCATTTTTATCTAAATCTTACCAATATTTACAGAATCCTCCCAGTCCTCCAGAACCTCAGTTACGATGAGAACATAGACATACGTTCTGTGCTTTCTGTCTCTGTTCTGTGAAGAAAAACAACTTGTTTCAGCACAAGTAACAGCCTCACAGGAAATATTAAAATCACAAGGATAAGTGCAATGGTGTTTTAGTGACAAATTAAAATTAGGGCTTTAACTAACATTTGATAATTAATCTGGTCATTAATTCTTTGATTCATCAGATGAAAAACCTAATTACTAATTATAAAAAAATCAAACATTTTAATTAAAAACAAAAACAATTAACAATGTGCAATTTGAAGGCAATGAAAATATAGTGAATGTACAGTATATATACACCATGCTATACATTATGTGCAAAAAATAGGTTAAAATGTAAACCTTACATTCTTAACCAAAAAAATAAATTGCTGATTGCTTACCAATTTAAAGCAGGAGTTAAAATAACTAAATTAAACATGATAAACCAAAAAAAAAGCCAGACTAAACGTTAACATGGAATACACACTGATCAAAACATAGTATTTATACTGGAAAATAGCCCTTTTACTGTTACTGCTATCATAAAAATACAAGTGCTTGTTTTACATGTAGAATTTGAAACCTACATTTAATGTCTAACAAGAAATATTTGAGCAAAATGTGTATATAAGTTGTTCTGCTCCGTCTGTTTGATGCGCATGCAAGAACCAGACCTCGTTTACTTGCTGTCAGGACAATCCTTCATTCAAAATGGAAATAATTGCGACTTTCTTACACATACAAATAACTGTAAAATATAAGTTATGTGTTGAGAAAAACAAAAAACAAACAAAACATCTCAAATGCATTAAAGGATTACTTCACTTTTAATGAAAATTACCCCAAGCTTTACTCACCCTCAAGCCATCCTAGTTGACTTTCTTCTTTCCTTCTACTAACACAAACGGATATAAATATCCTGACGTTTCCGAGCTTTATAATGGCAGTGAACGGGACCAGTGAGTATGAGCTGAAGAAAGTGCTTCCATCCACATCCATCCATCATAAACGTGTACTCCACATGGCTCCGGGGGGTAAATAAAGGCCTTCTGAAGCGAAGTGATCCGTTTTTTTGTAAGAAAAATAGTAAGAAAAATATCCATATTTAACAAGTTATGAAGTAAAATATCTAGCTTCCGTCAGACCGCCTTTCATATTTAAGTTACGAAGAAAGTGTAAACTGGCGTCACGTAAGTTACATTTTTTCCGTAAGTTGAATAGGGAAGGCGTAGGACGTAGCTTAAGCTTTTTGAACTGCAAGAGTTTTACACTTTCTTTGTACGCTGAATATGGAAGGTGGTCTGGCGGAAGCTAGATATTTTACTTCATAACTTGTTCAATATGGATTTTTTGTTTACACAAACGCATCGCTTCACTTCAGAAGACCTTTATTAACCTCCCAGAGCCATGTGGAGTACACGCTTATGGATGGATGGATGTGGATGGAAGCACTTTCCTCAGCTCATACTCGTGACCCTGTTCACTGCCATTATAAAGCTCAGATGAGTCAGGATAAATATTAATATTTCTCCTATTGTGTTCATCAGAAAGAAGAAAGTCATATACACCTAGGATGGCTTGAGGGTGAGTAAAAAAGCCCTTTTAACTAAAGCCCAAGCTTTAAAGTGAATTAATCCTTTAAACAGCACACTCATCTGTCGAAGCGCCTGACAGGGCAAGCTGCATCAAACTATACACTTTAGTTTGAAGTGTTTAACATAAAGCACTCTCATCCAACTTCTAAAAACTTTATTCTTGTAAAATGCTTATTTTGATATTATTTTCAAAACATTACGACTTCTCAATTTAAAAAAAAAAAAAATTCAACTTGCACTGAAGCACCAATGTAATACACTCTTGTGGTGACAATTTATTTTTGGCTGTTGTTTACCATCAGAAAATGCTTACCTCAAAAACGCCTACCAATCTTCCTAATGTGCCTTTAACTCCTGCCTGTGGGAATGAAAAAATATAGAGTGAAACTGAATTCAGGACATATATAACATCCTCTAGCATTTTAAAGCATCATGAAGCATCTTATTTAAGCAAAAGACGAAGTTAAATGTGAAAAACATTTACAAAGTCGATGGCTTTCGCGAATAGAGTGCTCTTAATTCATCTAAATCACAGTACCATATAAAATGTTTAACAAAACAGATGTAGTTCTATATGTTCTACAAACAAAACATTCTACCAAAAGTGCTTGTCAAAGTAAACCTAAGATTATTTGTTCCAAATGTGAGGATTACTGGTCAAAGCCATCAACACAATTCCTATTATTTGACTGAGCTTGGAAATGTGAGAACTGCATTACTAATGATTTACAGACTTGACATCATATGAGTGTTTGGAGATGTAACAGCTGGGGGAAACTCTAAAAAGGAATAGAGCAGAGAAAGTAAAATATGCAGCTTCCTTTAAAACGGCAATGCTTACAATAAAGTTCAATTTGCCAACATTAGTTAATGCACTGGGCATCATGAGCTAACAGGAAGCAATACTTTTACTGCATTTATTAATCTAGGTAATGTTCACATTAATTTCACATATACTAATATGTTTTACCATTTTCCGTTGTATAAATAAACATTACTTCATACATTATAAACACACATGCATTAACAATTATATTTACAAACTAACATAAACCTAAATAATAAATTATGTAGTTAATACATTAACAAATGATGAATTGATTCTTATTGTAAAATGTGGAGTTCATTAGAATTCTGAATATTTCAGTCCAACATATATTGCAAACCTAAAATGGAAACTCTCTGAGGATAAAATAAATACTATATATTTGTGATGGAGAGCAGATGGGACACTTCTCCACCCCCAGATTTCAAAACTGTGTCCTTATTATTCTTATTAGTGCTGGCAGGTATGAAAGATATACATCGTGACAACGGTATAAAATGTCTTTCGTTAGAGATTTTAATTGTTATATTGTGTTTATCGCAGTATGTAAATATATGTGTCACACAGCATTATTGACACTTTAGAGCAGTGTTTCCCAAACGTTTTTCAGTCTCGGCACCCTTTGAAAATTAAAAAAAAATTTGTGGCACCCCACACTAGTGTTGCCATGATACTACTTTGATACGATACCTTGAAAATTATCAATATTCAATACCACAGGGAAGAACTGCCGTATATAGGCCTTCTGTCATAATTCTGTCATCTAATTTTTTTGTCCATCCATTGAAAGTCTAGAAAATCACTCTAATAAATATATATTAATTCTTATTAAAGCTACAAAAGTTCTTTAGTCAAGAGCAGTAAGAAATGTTCTCTGTTACCTTTGTTCTTTGATTAGGCTAACATTAAAGATAGACAGCATTAGTGGTTGCTGTCACTTTAAGATCTGCCGCTGCTGCACATGACGTGGATTTGGCACGCGTCCCATTTTCTCACTACTTTTTACGTTTGTTTAATACTAACTGCTCTTATGAGGATACTAGACAAAATAGACATTTTGGCATAATTGTGTGTCTTATTCGCATAATTTAGAACATAATTAGAACTTGATTCTGGCACGCGTCTTTCTGTGCGTCGTGTGAGGACATTCAGCGCGCTCTCGTTTATCTTGTCGCGCTTGAATGGTTTAAAAGCATTTGCACGACGAAGAGCGTGATCATATAATGTAACGCAAGCCAAAAAATGACAGAAAAAAACGGACGCTGCGTTAAATATTTTTATGCGTTAAACAGATAAAATCAAATGTTTATGTGAGTACGAGGCAAGACATGCATAGTGACAATATTTTAGTGTGTATTTGACCACAACAACAAATCATGAAAAAGAGGCGGCTTCATGTGTACGCACTGGGAATAAAATCATGCGCAACCCCCGCCGAAATTCAGATTAACCTATCTTACGATTCGCATTTTTATTATAAATTTGTGTGTTATTTGTTGTTATTGGGGACATCAGACATTGATGGTATATAATAAATGATTTTTTACACATTTTAGCAATTTAAAAATGTTTGAAGGAGTTTTTACATGGCAACCCTGCTCTCACCAGACAGCACCCAGTTTAGGAAATGCTGCGTTAGAGTGATGAAATGCATGAATGACACAATAAAGAGCAGGACGTGCTTTATGTGTGCTAACGTCTGCGGACCCTCCAATTACGTCATGTGGACAATGCACGGATGCGGTATACATTGGCAGGCCTCGACAATAAGGACTGCCCGATGGCCCGGGGCTAGTGTGAACGATGCTCGGGACAGTAGACGGAACGGTCACTTGCCCGATCGGGCCAGTGCTGTAGGGTGTGCGTTATATATCGCCTATGATATCGTAATTGTTGATTTAACGATCTGATATTATCGAGTATGTCCCTCACTTTACAAAAAACAAACAAAAACACACCCATTGAGTGCAAGCATGCACGTGACATAGTCTAGTAGGTTAGACTAGTGCGCGTGCATATTTAGATTGCACGATTTCACTGCGTGATTTAGTCTATTAAAATGCCTTCAGAATGCCCCCAGAATTCAAGATAAGGGGCAAAAATGCCCCTGTATATATTTAACTTGTTAACCAATATTAAACAAAGATCGCCGTTTTTCTATTAGCATGATTACAAATGTGATATTGATTTTATTCAGCGTACAGTTTAATGAACAAGAACTTGTGACTTACATTTTAGACACCAAAGTGGTACAGAGGATCTTTTCGTCGACTGAGTTTTTTAAATGAGCGCATGCGTAAGAACAACCCCCCTCCTTCACAGCTCATTTCGAGTGAACGCCTCCCAAAACTCGTGCACGAGTATTGTAACACGAGTGTTTACCACCGGCATTCGCTGTGTTATTAAGCCGGGCACACATTTAACGACTAGCTAAAACATTCTAAGACTATGCTCAACATACAGCGATTGTTTCCTGCTCCTGAAGCAGATTTATATACTTTCACATGGAATTTGAACACCGACTGTAATCGCAGACTGAACGCAACTGGCTCTGACTGGACGCGTTTGAGCGCGATCAGTCATAAGTATCAATTTACATTCATAATCGGCCTTACAATCGTTAAGTGTGTGCGCGACTTAAAGCCGTGCACACACTTAGTGGATTCTTTATGTCGGACTCACCGCAGGTAACTCAATCTGCAGTTGTTACTCCTGTCTCCTGACAAAAACATTGCATGCAGCGCCTGTGGAGTGTGGAAAGTTACTGGAGCGCGCAGCCGCGCGTTTCTCACAAGGAACGTCATGGCAGTGATTGACAAGCCAGAGGGCAAATCCGCGCACGTCTCTCACAAGGAACGTAATGGCAGTGATTGACAAGCCAGAGGGCCAATCGTTTACGCGATGATTGCGTAAACGATTGGCTGATGTTTTTAAGGCCCTACCTCATGCACAGATGATGTATATTAATAATATTCTTTTCAGTGCACCTAATAAATAGTCTTTTATCAGTTAGTAAAGACAGTTTCAAGTAATATTGCAAATTTTTTTTAAATAAAACATCCTCTAAACCACCTTTAACGTTTTATATTTTCAACATTAAAAACATTTTTATGTATCTTTAACTGCTCTTGACTGATTCACTTTAATAAAGTTTAATCTATTCTATGGTTATATAGTTATACATTAGATTACAATTTCTGTACCTGAAAATCTCCTGTTTAAATCTACACGAAAAACTTGAAAAGCACCATTTATTTAATTTATATGTTTGTTCTGTTGTATTTGTGCTATTACTCGTAATTTGATTATTTGTTACTATTTTATTACTTATTGTTTATTTGTCTAACAATATTTAAAATATAAGTTAATCTAGTAGCTTTTGGTGTCATAACCTTATTTATTGAGGTTAAATGTAACAAAGACAACGAAAACAATAACTATGCTTATTTTATAGGCCCATTTTCTTGTCTTTTACTTTTATTAATTTTTTGTTGTGGGGCCAGTGAAAATTTTGGCGGGGCAAGTAAAAATTTTAACCTCTGGCCCGACCGGGCCAGTAGAAAAACTCCTTAACGTTGAGCCCTGTTTGGGCTTTAGAAGGAGATCGCGAATTCAGTTCTCTTTCACGTCTTATTGCTCTTGAATGGTCGAATACACAAGTAATTGTGTCAAAATGCCCATCGTTTGGAGTATTCATAAACACAGCCAGTTATGTTTTAAGTGAACTGGTGTAAAGGTGATGTGTAACAGTATATTGCAGGGGTATTCAATTAAAGTTCCAAGAGGTCCGGTCTCTATATTTCCTTCCCAGCAGAAGTCTGGACAATACTTTTTTGGAATTTCCATCGGGGCATAAGTAGTACTTTGTAAAAGAAAAAAATCCTAAACGCTCAATATAGCCATCAAAGATAAGAGTCTTGGGCCCCGAGAGCCAAAATAGAGATGTCTAAGTATTTTTACCAATATTTAAAGGGATAGTTCACCCAAAAATGAATATTATCCCATTATTTACTCACCCTCAAGCCACCCTAGGTGTATATGACTATTCTTTCAGACTAACACAATCAGAGATATATTTAAAAATATCCTTAATCCTCCAAGGTTTTTTAAGGGTTGTGAATGGGTTTTGAAGTAAAATTTAATGCATCCATCCATTAAAAAAAGAAAAGAAAAAGTAATCCATATGATTGCAGTGGGTTAATAAAGGCCTTCTGAAGAGAAGTTCATACATCGTTTATGAGAATTACTCATTTGGCACAAGCCGTCTGCCGGAAGCTAGTTATTTTAAATTATAAAGTTTTTTTATGACTGCGGTGGTTTAACCTGTTTGTGTGAAAGAAGATAGTCATATACACCTAGGATGGCTTGAGGGTGAGTAAATCATGGGATAATTTTTTGGTGAACTACCACTTTAAAGGTGCAGTATGTAAGAATGCTGTCCGATAGAGGTCGCTAGAGGCCTATTCAAACAAAGGAGTAGCTTGATGAGGCCAAGTTTGAGCGCGGAATCTTGGGACATGTGGTCTTCACCTCAACGGACGGTGCAAAAGAATAGGGATAGGACTCGGGAAGAAATCATGTTCATGGATGCGATTATTAACGTTATTGTAGTAGTATGAAGCAGAGCAAGACCGAGTGTTGTGGGAGCTGAACGAGGCCGCTGGAGCGATTGCGCAATACACACCTCACGAGCAGCGGAACTTTTATTATGCCACAGTCGCCGGCGCCGCTTCCACTTTTCCGGTCATGAGTATGAGGTAACACAGCTCTGTTTTTCATATTAGATACATTTGAGAGTGTTGAAAATGATGTTATAACGTTACTGTGCGTTCGCTCAGCGGCTGCTTTGAGACACTTGTTGCACACTGCAGTAAGCTAGATCGATTTTAGAATATATTAAATCCTGGATGGCTTGTGTTGATAAATGGCATGCAATTAATTTTAAAATGTATTGTATGATGGATAAAATGCTGTATTACTGTTACTAAAAATGAAGCTGCATCTGATTATGCTATGTTAGCTACTTGACAAAATAGGGTTTTTCTCTGAGGCATGGTAAAACATGGTACTCGCAAAATATTTTTTTTTTAAGAAAATTAGATTTAAACAATAAGACTAAATGTGTTGAGCTATATAATGTGTTGTTCCCTTGTCTATTAAAACATTATATTAAAGCGTCTTTGGTGTTTCCATGGTTTCTACAAAATAAAACCGGAAACCGAGGCAGACCGAGGGTTAACGCGGGTATGACACCATTGACAGGCCACTCCTCACACGTCCCGGAGCCTTGGTTAAAATTGCAATTTTCTCACGATTTACAAATAGTTGGAAACATTTGAGATATTGTAAGTACTCAAGTGAACACTGGCCTAGTGGTCTTTGGATATTTTACTGCAAAAATATTACATATCGCACCTTTAATGGTGCGTTCACACCGGACGCGAATGAAGCGGTAAGCGCGAGTGATTTACTTGTTAAGTCAATGCAAAGACGCGAATTGACATCCTGCGGCGCGATTCACGCGAATCGCGCAAGTTGAAAAATCTGAACTTTGGCGAATTTCCGTGCCGCGTTGACCAATCAGGAGCTTCCTCTAGTAGTGACGTGACGTAGCGAGCTGAGGCAGAAATTCGAAACAACATGGAGGACAAAATCATCGTCGCTGTACATCTTCATAAAAAGGATCGTGTTTGAAAGAAAGTGAGTGAGGAGGTCGGACAATCTGAAAAATTGTAAAAAACGGTCTTTACTCAATTTGAGCTATATATATATATATATATATATATATATATATATACATATTAAGACTACAAGCCAACTAAAGACGACCAATTGAGCTTATTCACTGTAATTTACAATTATTTCCCCACCGAAGTTGTGTTTATTCAAAGGAAGTGTGCAGAAAGCAGTGGGAGAGTCTGGGACACATAAAGGAGCGGGAGAGCCCCTCTCATGACGCAAATTCGCGTCTGTTGTGAAGGGATTTTCACGTGCGAATGAAGCGAATGAAGCGAATGTCACGCGCGAATGAAGCGAGTAAACTCAGAATGTTCAAGCGTCCAACTATGCACGAATAGCACGATTTATTAGCGCAAGTCGCGTCCGGTGTCAACGCAGCATAAGGAACTTTTGAAAGTAACAATTGCAATTACATTGTTCCACCAGTAGGTGACGACAAGTGACTGTTAAAAAATGTATTTGTCATTGAATCATTCATTCAAGAGATTTGTTTAAAAAAAATACTGATTCATCCAGTAATGAAATTAGTGAAGTCTGTATGAGTCAGTCATTGAATCATTCATTCAAACAGTAATAATAATAATAATAATGTTTATTACATCAGAACGCCGGCTCTGTATTGGCAGAGGCTGTTCACGTGAGCAGCATGACACATTTGTGTGATGCTGATGCAGGAGCCGGCGTTCTGACATAGAACCTGGAAGCGAGTCTGAGAATGACACAGAAGAGAAGATATTATTGAATAAAGTCGTTATTTTTGTTTTGTTTTTGCGCACAAAATGTATTCTCGTCGCTTCATAAAATGAAGGTTAAACCACTGCAGTCACGTCGACTTTTTTAACTATGTCTTTAGTATCTTTCTGGACCTTGAAAGTGGTGGTTAAATTGCTGTCTATGGACGAGTCATATACCTCTCAGATTTCATCAAAAATATCTTAATTTGTGTTCCGAAGATGAACGAAGATCTTACAGGTGTGGAACGACATGAGGGTGAGTTATTGATGACAATTTTCATTTTTGGGTGAACTACCCTTTAAGACTGTCTTTTTGCACTTGTATTTGGTGCCACCTATTGTTGTGGGTGCATTATTAAATAATACGAAAAAGATCTGCACACTGTTGTTCTCCCTTTATTTAGAAAAAAATAAAAGTAGCAACGTTTCAGTCGAAGACCTTCGTCAGGCACACGTGTATTTATTTGATGTATTTTTTTATCTTGCACCTGGCCAAGATATTTTGGATGTGCGTACCTTGACCTTTTTCATGTGGGTTTATTACTGACATGTAAAAGTCTAGACCCTGAATATAAGATGGATAAGATGGATGCATTTCTAAGAAAATAAATCATCGTCTTATATTCGGAACAATACGGTACCTCTACTTCAGAGGTATTTCAGTGCATCTTGCGTCATCAACCAGGAACTTTAAAAGTTCAATTCTGTAAACTGGCTCAAAAGTTACTGGCTTAAAAGGATGATTAGTTGCTGCTTGAGAAACTCCAGGCTTCAACAGTTAGGGAGAGAAGTTGGTGCTTGCTTTAGTACCTAAACAGTTTTAGTTTTTAGACTATAACTGCTTTTCCATCGTCGGGCCAAACGGTTTTCATTGCGTAACCATTCCATTCTGTGCCGATCTGGGGCAGTTGGTATGGTTACGGTTTCATTTTCCACTGCGAGACGTAATACAAAAGCGTCAGTTGTTGCCTTGGTAACGCAGCGGTTTACTGATGATGTGAGATATAAATAGCGACTGTGTTATGGAGGATGATCAGATATTTATTTGTATTTTTTTTATTAATAATTTGTGTTTATGTCGCTCAAATAGAGCACTTAACCAGCTACAGAGAAACTGGTAGCCAGGCAACAGACAAGTGTCCAACAAATCCTGAGTGGCAACGTCGCTTCACGGATTCTACCAGCACAATTCAGCACGGTTAGACAACCGTGCCCAGAATTCCGGGTCGAGAACAGTTTGTAATCGCGCCGTGTCATACTAGGCTCAAGTGGAAACACAACTGGAACAGTTCCTTACCTTTCTAAGAACCGTTTGGCCCAATGGTGGAAAAGTGACTTATGTTTTTGTTTTGTTTTTTTCTCTTAGCCACTGTTTTCATGGACCTTTTGCACAACCTGGCTTTTAAAGTATTAAACATCATTTACCCTTGAACCGATTCGTGGTGTGATTCTCCTTGCGACCACCTGGGTCCGTTAAAACAAACACAAATAAGTGTTTTTAAAAGGGGGGGTATAATGCTATTTCATGTATTCTGACTTATTTACACTGTTAAAGAGTTGGATTCTCATGCTAAACATGGCCAAAGTTTCAAAACACGAGTTGGACGAATGACGGAGTATTTCTGTGCCAAAAATTCTCTTCCAAATCCTTACAGGATTCAGGGTCTTTTTTTCGAGTATGGGCCTCAGTGACGTAAACGGGGGCATAATTCCTTGTACGGGCACTTCTCCCGGAAGGGCGCGCGCGCACACGTCGACCAGAGCGAGAGAGCAAGAGCACGCCCATCAACGGGCGTTTGGGTTTACAGAAGTCGTCGGCATACATTGATGCGCTCTTGACATTTATTAAAATAACCATAGAAACTGATAGTTGCAATCACTTTTTTATTGGTTAAAATGAATGGAGAATATCTTGTGTTTTTCCGAGGCTGCTCGAGCCCTCAGGATCGGCGATTATGGTTTTATAAACAAGGTCCAGTTCCACGCTGGATTTACAGATTGTTTGAAACTGAAAGATGGAGCAGTCACAGCAATAATGATCCCGGTCATGCGTCGGAACCGCAGGTGGTGAGTAAAACTGCTTCAAATGTCTGTTTTGTTGGCAATAGGCGCCTAAGTGCATATAATGTAAACAATACGAACGTAGTGAATTCATAAATTCGTTATTCATCATTCACTATACGCTATACTCATTATAGTGATTCAAAAGTTATCCATGGATAATGCGACGGTGTATTGTGCGTGTTTAAATTCATCTGTTTAGCTGACCATTGATAGCTTGCAGCCGATCTCTACACAAAAGCTGCGCGTGCTCGTGATAGCTTGTCACTCTATCTCCGCTCACACGTCACGCCTCCAGGCGTTTGGCTGTTTTCGGAAATACAAGCTTATGTATCTTTTGTAAATATGATAAAACTAAAGACTTGTTGGAGATATGAAGGATGCACTACTACTCTATAGGTTCTCAAGATTAACATGAGATTGGCAGAAACTGTGTATGATACCCCCACTTTAAAGAATGCCTACCTCTTCACACACCTCCCTGGCAGCAGCAACACTGGGCTCCTCCTCCGGCTCCATCCCTCCTCCAGGAACAATCCATCGATCAGGATGGCTGCTGCTGCTCACTAACAGCACCTAACACAGACACAACAGACCGCCGTCAGAACGCTGACCAAGAGCTAATGCAACAAAACATGTTAGTGAATTATCTATTTATCACTTAAACGTGATAAGACATCCCATGGTGTGTGTACACATCACAATGTGCCACTTAGCATCATTTTTGTATGTTAAAATACTTCCTTCTCCTATCCTGGTTTAATGTTCAAAAACAACTTTAAAGTCAAGATGCAAGAATTCATAACCCTTTTGTCTTCTAAAATCTGCCGTGTTTCTGAGTTTAAGTGCTCTAGGCTAACAAAATCACTGATTCAATGACACTGCACTACAAACTGAGCCTGAGGGTGAATCATGGTTAAAGGCTTCAGAAATGTTAATTAATAACTGATATGGTGAGACAGTGTGCTTGAACTCTAGAATATTTTAACATGGCAAAACGTTTCATATTCAAGTATACTCAACACTAATTGTACAGCAAGGCCCACTTTTTGATTGCTACTGCAGCTGTGGTATCCTGGTATTAGCCAACATGGTCATACAATAAAATAGGCTAACCAATATGACAAAGGACGTGTCTTTTTTTTTAGGTTTCTTACACAAAATACTGTGGCAGTACTATGGAACAGTGAATATATCAGATTCATATATTAAATAAATTCAAAATCATTGTAAGGATAATAATCAAGCACCAGTGCATTTGATATTTACATGGTAATGTTACTTCAAGATAGTTTAAAAAGCACGAGATTACCACATGCATAATGTCCAAAAGATCACGTTAAACCCTTTTTGTGTTACCAACTATTTAAGGGAGATTTCAACTTAATTTATGCTTACAGTAGTGTCAGACTGACGGAAATTGTAATAACCACGGTAAGTTTTACTATAGAAGTGACTTTGCCGAAAAAAAACAAAAAAACAGATATGAGCAGATATGGTTCTGTGGCCTTACAATACACATATCCATCATATACACATGTACAACTCTACTTCTAACACATACAGATTGCTAACTTTATTAGCTCATATATTTAGAGTCAATTTATTTGGTGAAGTAAATAAAGACAGCAGTGATTGATGGCGTCACCTCCTCCTCGCGCTCGCTCCTGAAGCACAGGCAGGCCGCGCGCTTTTTATAGCCATCTCTGTCATACGTGCGCGTCTGGTTGGACTTCAGCTTTATCATCGCGCTGAACAGATGAAAGTCCTTAACTCCTGTCAGCTCTGCACCTTTCACTGCAGTCCCGCACCCACAAACCCTTCTAAAGGCCCTCTGCTATCATAAATATTCCCTCCGTCGCTTCATTTTGTCAGTCTTGTGAGCTGGTGTCGCACAGACGCCATTACTCTGAGCTCTGCGCAAACTGCGTAACATTATGTACAACCCCGAAGCGCATTTCCTTTTTGTGAATATGACGTTGCGCAGTAGAGGTGGAACTGGTTCAGACTGAGCACTACCGTAGTGCCACGGTTATTTTTCTTATCATTGCGTTCTATAATATTTTTTATTATTTTAATTAATTAAATTATTATTGTTACCGTTATTGTGGCAGGAATATAATACCTTTATTACTTGACAGATCACTGAAACCTTTTACTCTGTGAAATCTCTGGACTACAAATAAAGAGCCAGGGGGCGGCCCGCGCTTTTTAGCCAATCAGAGAACGCACTTGGTCTTTTGGAATTGCTGACATCGGATTGGCTGGCATGTCTTTAGAAGGCGTGGTTGTTAAGCTATTTTATTTAAAGATGTGTTTTGAAATGTCTGATTACGCTGAGGTTTAATAAGTTGAAAATATTGTTGTAAATATATTATAAAAATATAATAATAATCTAATAATTTCACTGCAAAATCCCATACACAAATGCAAATATACATTATTGCTCCAACCCTTAAATCTGTGAATGAAATAATTACAAAAAAATATCAAATATAGAATAGTAAATATATAAATAATGTATAGCATTGATTTTACCTGTATTAACCTTTATGATATGATATGATATGATGCAGTAGTACAATTTCATGCAATAGCGACATCTGCTGATCAATATCGTTCATTGACATCGGCATAACTCCTCCCTCCAGCACCACCATCATCGTTTCCTTTTCATTGCAGGACTTGCTTTCCGTAAACACTGACAGTGGAGGTTTTATGTCAGACAAACTCATGACTTGTGTTATAATAACTGGATTTGGAGTCGTCTTATAGTTAAGTGACATTCATTCTGCTCTTTTGACTGAATCAGGTGGGTTTACTTTAATGCTTCGATGGTGAAGTTTGACTGGTCATGATGTTTTCACGTGAGTCAGCAGACACCAGTGTTATTACCGCTCATAATTATCAGGACATTGATGCTATCAATGCTGGTCACCATAATAATGCAATTAACGTAATGTAAACAACTGGGAGCAGATAATGTAAAAAAAAAAAATGCGTTTTTTTTTTTAGTCATATGCGACATAAACGCTTTGTTATTATAAAATGTGTATTAAAGCAGTCCTCTGCTGGACGTTTTGTATTAAATCCAAATGTTACATTTCCCTAATAGAGAGAAGTTGTGCGTTTTGCAGATTGAATGATATTAAAAGTCTGTTGACAGTCAGTCCCTCTGCATTGTGCCATGTCAACTGCTTTATTTTGCATATACAGAGCTTTAGAAAGGGTGTTTGGACAATTCGTCCCTCGTACATGCTACTTACGAAGGTATTCTTATACCGTATTTACACGATACGTTTAAGAATACCTCAAATACATAGCATAATAACAATACAACATTTTAAAAACTACATTATGGTAGTATTTGTTGTACTGTCCTGAAATGCTGATTTACATGTAAAATAAAAAAGTCAATGTATTTCTGTATTACAGTAATGAGAAAAATGAAGATTCAACAAAAATCTTCAACGAAATTAGAAGGAAATCTATAAAACATTCAGACATACTATGGCTATAAAGAAATTGTCATTGGCGCAATGGGGGGAATGGTTCTAAAGCACGCTACATTATCTTAAATTGCTAAATAAACTTTTTTCCTTGTTGGAGTGAACATGTTTTTGCTAGATTCACCCGGCAGTAAAAATGTGTTGTCAAAGGGACTGTATGACCCAATTAAAGAAACGTTTCTACAGATCCAAGTAAAAGGAAATATGACTGATCTAGTTGATAACTTGTCTGAAATAAAATGATCAACACCCTTTAGCTCTTTTTCAGCATTCCTCCCTGTGTCCTTATCCATAAATAACTGTATTCTCTTGGATTTCCCAGTCATTACTGGGGCAGAGAGACCATGTGGGAGTCACATGCATGCAGAAGATGAGCAGTAAACAGATGACAGGAGCACAGGCCTCACTATGAACAGCACCACACAGCCTCCTCACACTATCAACGGAGATGTGGCCGTCAGCTACGTGCTGGTCCCCTTCTTCCTCATCACTGTGATTGGGATTGTCACAGCAGTGGTAGGTGGCATATAAACCTAAATCAGCACTGTTTTACTAGGTAGGATGCATTGCCTCTTCAGGGTGTTTCTAGCAGTGTCTGACTGTGTGCTATTGTGGGGGAAGAATGTGAAGTCGCATGATGGAGTAATTTGATTGAGCAGTACATCCAGAAAGACAAAAGGCCTTTATTCTATTATGAATGCGTGCACAGATGTTTGTCAGATGCATCTCTCCTTGTTTCCATGGCTGGAGTGGCCATGCAGACATTTTTAAATGGCAGAATGCGTTCCAGGTATTGTTACTAGGAAAATGCTTATGTATCTTTTTGTTTTATAGGTGATGTACATAAGGAGGAAACAGAGGTAAATAAATGCACAGCACTCTTTGAAAGACATTAAAAAAATACACTACCTTTCAAAAGTTTGGAATAATTAAGATTGCTTTTTGAAAGAACTCTCTTCTGCTAACTAAGGCTGCGTTTATTTGATCAAAATACAGTAAACACAGTAATGTTGTGAAATATTATTACAATTTAAAAAATTGTTTTCTATTTGAATATATTTTGAAGTGTAATTTATTCCTGTGATCAAAGCTGAATTTTCAGCATCATTACTTCAGTGTTCAGTGTCACATGATCCTTCAGAAATCATTCTAATATGATTTGCTGCTCAGTTATTATCACTTATTATTGGTGCTCAAATATTATTAATGGTTCTTATTATTATCAATGTTGAACACAGTTTTTTTCTGCTTAATATGTTTTTGAGGAAACAGTGATACATTCTTTAATGCATTTATTTTAAATATAAATCTTTTTAACAGTATAAATATATTTACTGTCACCTCTGATCAATTTAATGCCTCCTTGCTGATTTTTTTTTAAAATGTTACTTACCCCCACACTTTTGAATGATAGAGTCTCACAGTTTCCAGAACAAAATGTTTAAGCAGCACTATTTGAACTGTTTTCAACCTTCAAGCGTCAAATAAACATATTAGAATGATTTCTGAAGGATCATGTGACACTAAAGACTGGAGTAATGATGCTGAAAATTCAGCTTTGATCACTCAGCTTTTGATTCTTTTTAAGGTTTGTAATTATATTTCACAACATTACTTTTTTTCTTTTCTTTTTCTTTTTNGATAGAGTCTCACAGTTTCCAGAACAAAATGTTTAAGCAGCACTATTTGAACTGTTTTCAACCTTGATCATAATAAAAAATGTTTCTTGAGCGTCAAATAAACATATTAGAATGATTTCTGAAGGATCATGTGACACTAAAGACTGGAGTAATGATGCTGAAAATTCAGCTTTGATCACTCAGCTTTTGATTCTTTTTAAGGTTTGTAATTATATTTCACAACATTACTTTTTTTCTTTTCTTTTTCTTTTTTATCAAATAAATGCAGCCTTTTCAAAAAATAAAAAAATCGTAATTATTCTAAACTTTTGACCACTAGTGTAGTTCACTCAAAAATGAGTAAACCCATATGGTTTTCTTCTGTGAGACACAACAGTAGATAGTAGACAGAATGTCTGAGCCTCTGTTTTCAATACAAGGTGGATGAAAAAGAAAATAATACTGGGTCAGAATGACTTTTTCTTTGCTGCTTGTGTGTCTGATACATGTTTAGGATTGATAGACTGCGGCATCAGCTGCTTCCAGTCTACACTTATGACCCAACTGAAGAGCTGAACGAGGCAGAACAGGAAATTCTTTGGAAAGAGGAAGACACAAAGGTAATGCATCCTGTTATGAAAAAGAAAACACTGGTGTGAACATATTCAGAAAATATGAACTTATATACTACCGATATTAATACTTTTATTCAGCAAGGACACAAAAATTGATCAAAAGTAACAGTAAAGACATTTATAATGTTATAAAAGATTTCTATTTGAAACAAATGCTGTTCTTTTGAACTTTCTATTTATAAAAGAATCATGAAAAAGAACATATCAGGGTTTCCACAAAAAATGAAGCAGCACAACTGTTTTCAACATTGATAAGAAATGTTTCTCGATCAACAAATCCGCATACACTGGCCACATACACACTGCAGCTAAATCCGGCTGTCAGTTCACCTTTTAGTGCTTAATCTTGTTCTGTACACACACACCGCATTCTACAACCGAATTAACTCGACAAAACGAAAAATGCAGCATTTACAAAAATTTTACACAGTGTGTACGGAACTGAACTGACCAACTAGTTGTCAATGACGTTGGCTATTTTAACATGCAGAAATCACAGGGAAAGCATTACAAGCCTTGACTCGTTCATGTTGCCAGATCTTGCTAAAAAAATGGCGAACAAGAACAAACCCAAAATAAACTGAAATGCATCCAAATGCTTTATGCTGAAAATAAGACCAAAATATCACGACCCGCACCTGCTCACATTAATCACTCTGTGAACCTGGATTGCTTTATGAGCCAAGCTTAAACAACAAGCCCAAAAACACTTAATAAGTGGACATGGCAACACTCTGTGAATCAGCTTTTCCAAGCATAAGTAAAACATGACGCCTCTGTCGACTGTGCTTTAGTTAAAATTGCTGAACATGACTCTTTTGTCGCTGTAATATTTCTTTGGTCAGAACAGCGGATACCAAACACGCGAGACGCCAGAATGTTGCTATGGTTACCACGGTGTCAATCATCGCAGGTTTGGGAGTGATTCGTGTTCCGTATACACTTAAGGCCCTGATATACTCACGGCGAAGTTCTTTTTTCATTCTTCGTTTAGGGGTAAAACGAAGTTCGAAATACGCGAGTAGCGATATACTGTCATCGAACATCTGACACCGCCCACACTGCTGAGAGCAGCGTTGTGCTGCGTGCTTTCCTCTCAGTAACAAAATAAACACAACAAAAATGAGAAAACAGCAAGATTTTTTTGTAAAAAGCATGAGAAAAGCATCTGATAATAACAACATGGGTATATTAGCATGAGCTCTGCAAATTAGCACTCCAGTAAAGTCACGTCACATTTATTTTTACGGCATTTTATTCAATAGATTGCTTAAAAGCAAGCAGCTTTACAGTATCAAATATGAAAAACAGTGTCAGTGCCTCATTTCATCAGAAACACAAATACATTGTCTACTATAATGCGGCTATCCACTGTGTTCAGTGTTTTCCCCCTCAGAGATCTTACCTTGACGGACTCAACAGACGAAATGAGTCAGGGAAGAGTTCCACGTGAAAGAAGGCTGAGCCTCGGCCCGCACCTCCTATTACGTTATCGTCACGGACCAATGGTAGTACGAAGGTGTTTTGCAGGTGGAGCAAAATTTTCTTGAGAGTTTGCTTTGGCAAGCCGTTTTGAACTGACAAAACGAACTTTGTTCGAAATGACGTCACAGTTCGTTCTTCGATTTGTTTGAAGTATATCGGGGCCTTTAGAATGATAATTTAGGAGACTCACTCCCGCATTTAAATGCAATTGTCACTGCTGAAACTTTACAGTAGGTGCGTCCCAATTTGCATACTTGTGCACTGTTCTATGCCGTTTTGTAGAATAAATAGTGCGAATAGAGTGTTCACACTGAAAATCCCAAATAGAAAAGTGCACTTTAAATACCTGGATGATGCTGTTATTTAATTGAAAAAAATGAAGTGTGGAATGTTGAACACTTCATGCGCTCAACTGTTGCAGCTTTAATTTCGTAGCAGAGGGGGAAGGGCTATCAGACTCCAATGTTGAATGACAAAGTAACCTTATACATTCATACATTACATGTACATAGTGTATAAATACATAGAGTATAAGTCCATAGTGTATAGTACGTCATTTGGGTACGTACATCATGGCCACTGAAGACTGGAGTAATGATGCTGAAAATTCACATTTTACAATAGATTCTCATACTAGAAAACAGTTCTTTTATATTGTAAGAATATTTCAAAATATTACTGTTTATACTGTATTTTTAATTAAATAAATGAGTATAAGAGCCTTTAAAAAGCATTCAAAAATCTTTCCGACCCCAAAATTTTAAACAGTAGTGGTACTGGTACCCTTATGATAACGTAAATAAAATGTTAAATGCATCTGAGATTGGGATCAAGATTTCAAACAAAGAACTATCTAATTGCATCAACAGTCTACCGAATACTGAATAACTTGATGCACTGCGGAATTATCCTTTACAAAAACTGGTATCTAACTGTCAACCTGTCGTCAACTATATACAAAATACTAAAACATCAACCAAAACATTTCTCCCTCATCAAACAATAAAAACCTTTGTTTGCTTTGGACAACTATTAAGTGAAAATGGGAAATTGTCTAATAAGTGACCCAGGCATAAAGGAAGCTACTGTAAACATTAACACTTACAACCACTTCTGTTTTTTTTTGTTTGTTTGTTTGTTTTTTTTCATGTGAACAGCATACTACGGAGCCCCGGACATGACATGCAGTAAAAAAATTGTAGGCTAAATCATGCGCACGATTTACTATTTCGGGAACAAATTTGTAAATCTAATTTGAGAATTAATTAGTAAATTGTGAGCACAATTATTATTTTTTTTTTCTTTTATGTCATGTGCGGGGCTTCATAACATACATTTATGAACAGTAAGATCTTGGAATAAATATTTGGAATTCAATTAAAAATGTAGTTTTAAATAAATGTATCTGATATCTGGTCATCTGGCCTAAATCTTATCACCCGTGTTCAGATTCTCCTCTTAATTCAAGTGTTATCACCTTTGTTACATAACAGATAGCTTCAGTAAAGTTTCTGAATCCATGAAACAGTAAGAGTGATTAATATTACATTTAATTCAGTATTTATTTAGTTACTTTTAGAAATGTAGAAAGTCTTTTGCACCTGCTTTGCAAATGACAATGCAGTATTTTACAGCAAGTTGTTTAGCAACAGAAAACCAATGGTAAACTTAACCAAGCTTACATCATTAAATATTTATGTGCTGTGTTTAAGTGTCAGAGGGAAACTGTAAAACATTTTCAACATTAAACATTCTACCTAGTGTGATTTTCACGCAAAAAAAAATGTATATATATTGACTTGTTTTGGAGTCTCCTACAATAGGTTTACATGGATCCGAGGTCAAAAAACACTTTCATTTTCTCGTAATATACATTGCAGCATCACATCTTTTTTCAATCACAGACAAATCTGTTGAGCATGTGAACACAATGGCCAATTAGAGATGTTTAAGAATCCGTTCAGCAGCACTCAAAATGCTAGGTCGAAATGCTGGTATCATCACATTTTTAAAAATTCAGTTCCGACTTGGTACCAAAGAATATAGAATAGTGTGTAAAACAAATTCATAAGGAAAATAAACTATAAATAATAAACCAGCTCCATATCGGATTCCGAGTGATCAAAGGCTTAGGGCGTTAGTAGTGGGTACTCGTGCAACATAAGAAATGACGTACTGAGTGAACGAGACAGAGAGAAGTTAGTGAGGGAAGGGTGTAAAAAATTGGATTTAAATGCAGCCACAGTGTCTAAACGGTTCAATAAAGGATTCTACCTCTCTAAGCCCCTCCTTTCCGAGAGCCTACTGTACTCTGATTGGTCAGATGGTCTAGTCTGTGTTGGGTAAGTTACTCAAAAAAAGTAATCCACTACAAATTACAAATTACTACATTAAAATTGTAATTTGATTACATTACTGATTACTGCATGTAAAAAGTAATCAGATTACTAATTACTTTACATTCATGTTACTTTGAAAACCTATAAAACCTACAAAAATACACCACAAAGTGAAACTAATAGTTCTTTATGTAATTTAATATTGACTGAAAAATATTACAGAAGTATGAAAACAGCAACTTGACTTAAAGTTCCAATGCATAACTAGAACTTAAACTTAACATTCTTAGAACCTACCTAACAATGAAAACTGTAGTCTCTTTAAATTTTTCTGTACAATATGTCTTATCTACAACATTCCTTGCTGTGTGTAGCATGTATGTGTGTGCTAGCTTAACTGTGTTTATGTTTGTATGTAACTGCATTAAAGACAGGAATTGCCTTAAAAGAAAAAATTGCCTTAAATTGAAAAAATTTCTAATAACATTTGAAAACAGTATTGAACAGTATTGTTCAGCGGTTACCTTCCCTCCCGATCCTGAACAAAAATTCAATCTAGCTTGTTTAGGCGAGATTGGACCGCTCTCGTCTTGGGCGCAGGTATCCTCCTTGTCAATGAGTTTTGTTGTTGAATGCTTTCTGTTTAAATGCTTCAACAAATTGCTGGTCGAGTTAATAGCGGTAGAAAGTTCGTTAGAAATTGCGCACAGTTTGCATTTAACAGTAATATTTTTGTTTTTACACACAAAGAAATCAAAATAATGTAGAAATGCATTTTACCTAATATTTTTTTAATGTAATGCAAGTAACGGAATTTTATTGACATCATTAACTGTAATCAAATTACATAAATTTAAAATGTAATGCATTACATTTCTGCATTACTAGGAAAAGTAACAGTAACGGTTTCTTTGTAACGCGTTATACCCAACTCTGGTTGTGATTGGTCTGTTCTGCTCTGATTGGTCAGATGGCCCAGTCTGTTGTGATTGGTCAACCGACAGAGTGTGTCAGAATCGAAAAACCCATAACCATATCTGAATTTCAGCTCTTCCTCAGCACATGATACAGAGTGATACGAACAGTAACATTGGCGTCGGTTTTATTGTATCAATTCCAGCTCAAGTCCTCATCCTTTTTGAAGTGCATCAAAGTGGATTTGCTTTAGCAGTGCAGAAAACAGTGTCTTCTCGACATCAACAATATGAACTAAACTCTTCCAGTCTCTGCTACAACAGTGTTTGTGGGCAGAGCAAAGTATACATTTTCTGGCAGCCAATGAAGACCATATGTAGGTGGGCATATGTAAATTTGTTAAAAACCTACGTAGGTTCGAGCAGGAAGTGAGACTGGAATTACTGATGTCTCATTGCAGGCAGTTCAGAATCACTTCTTTCTTTTGGTTTCATGCTGTATTAACTCTGTGTAATAAACCCTTCAATCCCAGTCAATGCAATTAGTTAGACGCATTAAAATATGAGATGCTCTTTTTTTTTTTTTTGTATTTCCAGGTGGTCCAGGGTTGGATGAGGACCTATCAACAGCGTAGACCCTTGCTTTCAAGGGATCCTGATGCATGAAAATAAAGGTTTGCCAAAAAAAAAAACTACTTTACATTTTGGTGATTCTACACACAATCTCTGAACCTGGTCAATAGTCACTTCATATGTTGCCTCATCATCCTGTATTGCAGATTCACAAGATGGACAATTTTGAGCAATAAGCTACTGATTTTTCCCTGGCAGTTTGAAGCGATGAGCCTAGAAGAGCTGTAGTGAAATGAGAAATGACTCAAGCGTTGGGATCATACTTGTTCATCTCAGGTCTCCTCTTGCAAATATACTCCATTTTAAAGTGCAGCTTTGCTGTCTGAATAGTAAGACTCAAGAAGGACGTTAATTTGCCACTGTTACAATTTATTTATTTATTTTAGTTTTATGTATTTTACTGAGGTTCTGTGCTATTAAATCCTTGTGAGAGCTGTTCATTTTACTGAGTATGCATGAATGTAATTGCTCACTGTGAGTAAACCAAGACCAAACAAGGTCATCGTGCTAAACCATCACAACACTCAAGAAACTGTTTTTTATTCTTCAAGAAAACTAGTTTGTCAAGAGAATCACCTTGTTCAAAGCATGTTGCCGCCATTTGTTTCATTATGCTGGACACACTCATGCTCTGGGCAATTCATGAGAACACCTGCATTAGATTTGAACTAACCAGAATGTGAGAGTGCTAAATTAAATAGTTAAAGACAGACTCCGAAATAAACATTGTCATCATTTACTCACCTTCATGTTGTTCTAAATCTGTATCTATTTCTTTCTGTGGACTCAAGAGAAGATATTTTGAAGAATGTTGGAGTCCAAACAGCATTGGACACCAATACATTTCTTTGTATGGACAAAAATAAATAAATAATGGAACAATATATATATATATATATATATATTTTTTTTTTTAATTCGTTT